>APFE030318764.1:191750-277213 GCA_000404065.3 Pinus taeda | reverse complement strand
ATATTGCTTGGAGTTCTTGTGCCTTTGATTATGGTCTTTCTTGTATCAAGCTCACGAACCACACATTCGTTTGATCGAAACACAACTTCATTTCCTTGATCACACATTTGAGTGAAACTCAACAAGTTATGTTTTAAGCCATCAACATACATAACATTTCCATCTTTAACCTTTTCTTTCAAATAGATAGAGCATTTACCTTTAATGATAGCTAGTGTGTCATTTCCAAAGGAGACATTCTTTTCCTTTTCTAAAGAATTATATGAATGAACTTTCTCTTTATCACCTATCATGTGTTTAAAGAATCCACAGTCAATGTACCGTTGGTTTTCTTGTCCTTCTACAAATATCACATATTTCTAATTGAAATTCCTTCTTTCTCCATACCTTGGAATTTGATGATGTTTGCTTCTTTTGAAGTGTTGGTCGAAATTTGCTCCTGCATTCAGATTCTTCATAACCAAAGTTATTACAAAACAAAAATTCATTTTCATATTCAAGAGGAGAAAACTTATTATAATAACTTTTCTTGATTCCTATTACACTCCTTTGGTTTCATGCTTCTCTAGTCATGATAGTTTTGTAAGCAACACATTGAGCTGCCTTATGCCCAAAGTTTTGGCATGAAAAGCATTGTCCATTAAAAAAGTTTCTATGATCATAGAATCTTTTGGTATTGTTTACCTTTTGGTTGATGCTTCTATTGATGTTCATCCTTGGAGTAAATTGAGCATGATTTATCTTATGAGCACTTTTTGGCTTTTGTTGACGATTGACATACTGTTCACTGATCTTTGCTGCATCAAGATAGCTTCTTGTGGAGGCTGACGGCTTTTGTGATTGGGATGTTCTTCAGTATATCCAAGACCGATATTTATAAGAGGAGAATGATGAACCTTGATGATTTCATTTAAAGTTTTTGATCCTTTAGCAAATCTAAGATAAAGAGATTTTATCTTCTCAAGTTCTTTTCTTAAACCCACAAGTTCACATTCTAGCTTTTCATTGTGATTTTATCTTTCAGTGAGTTGATGTGTCAACGTGTATATGATCATATTCTTTTCTCCCAAACAGATTTTGAGTTTAGTAATTTCTTCATGAAAGTCTTATTCTTCTAAGGCATCCAAAAAATCACCATTGTCATAAGCCATGAGTAGTTTATAATCTTGTTCAGTTTCATATTCATCACTATTAGATAATCCATCACTATATTCATGAGTATAGTAACTTATTTTATTAACAACATGTTTTGTATTGCCTTTTGCAGACTTCTTTCATTTTTCATGATTATCTTTATGAGGACATTTTGCAGCATAATGACCAAGTCTACCACAAGAAAAGCATTTGAATGGTAGCTTACCTCTGGATGTTCTAGAACTTCGTTGAAGCTTCTTGACAAAGGTTACCTCATCTTCTTTTTATGAAATATATCATGATTCATTGGGCTCTTCTTTTTCTTTTCCCTTTGCTAAAGCTTTGAATTTCAAAGGCAGTTTGAATTCCATGAAGTTGATCAACAATAGTAGATTGAAGATATTTCTTTTCTTCTATGGCAGATACTTTTGACTCAAATTTAGAAGACAACGATATCAAAATTTTCTCTACTAAAGTAGACTCCTTTATCTCTTCACCCAGATCCTTCATACAATTAACAATCTCATCTACACGTAAAAAGTAACTAGAAATAATTTCATCACTATGCATCTTGAGAGTTTCATACTGAATTTTGAGAGTTTGGATCTTAGCACGTTTTACCTAGGAGTCTCCTTCGTAGCTCTTAATTATTTTGTCCCATATCTCTTTGGCTGTCTTTAGATGCATGACTTTAACGAATTATGATTCTAACAGACTTCCCAATAAAGTATTGATTGCTTTGGCATTGGTTTTGTATAACTTCTTACTTGTTGTATCCATAGGTATTGTTGCTGGAAATTGGTATCCTCCTCCCACAATTTCCCAAACATCAGCTCCAACCGACTGAAGATAGCCTATGCTTCTTATTTTCCAATATACCAAGTTGTTTCCATTGAATATTGGTGGTCTGATAGATCCCATGCCTTCATGATTGTTCATCTTGAAATATCTCCCTTCAAGCAATCAAGCTTCTTCTGAAGGACTTGCTCTAATACCAATTGTTGGAAATAATATTGAGAGGGGGGTGAATCATTACTTACAATTTAATATTTTTTCATTCCCCAATCAAATTTATATGCGCTACTTCAGTGAAGTGAACTTGCATGTGCACGCAACTATGATTAAAGATAACAACGTATACCTAGAGAACTTATGATTTAGTTAATTCATCATGTGTTGATCTTTAATTTGTTCATCAGTAATTTATTATATAGTAACTATGTGCAGTAATAACATAATAAACCATCACACATAAGCAACACACATGAACACCAAGATTTAAGGTGGAAACCAAATGCGGGAGAAAAACCACATGTTATTGTTGTCTATGTCTTCTTTTAATATAAAGAAAATATGTTTACAATCTTGTACTGGTGCAGACTCATAACAGTACGCAGGCACCCACCTGCAGAAGGCTACAACCTTCTCCCATTCTCCAGCTTCTACTAGAAGGGAGCTACAACCCCCTAGCTCTTGTACTAGCCGATATGTTTACTAGTATGTAGGCATCAACCTACAGAAGGCGACAACCTTCTCTCTTCCTCCAGGGACCACGCTTCATAAATTTTCACAGTGGATGTTCCTGGTACACAACAACACAATATGAAGGCCTCGTTTCCTCAAATTTTCACACTGGACCCATCAGAAACTTTGAAGCTCAAACTCTATAATAATAAATGCATCAACCAACAATCAGTCAATCTGAATAGTCAGATCATTATCACCAGAACACTGTGTTGAACCCAGAAACCTGCATCATCATTCGGAACTAGCTACAACCTCAAAAATCATACATCATAATGCATACGCTACTTTAATGAACCCAACCTCCATGTATATGCTACTTCCTTTAACCAAACCTACATATACCTCCAAAACTACTGAATCATTAAACTTTTGAATCAAATCTGTACCAACCAATAATATTATGAACATCTACTGTCAAATTATAGAGATATAGACAGTCAACAGTAAAGATCACCCTTCTCACTTAATCAATCAATCAATTAGACTCAATCTCCTTATGCATTCAGTTATACTTTTAGATCTAACAAGACATCATTGATAGACAGCAGTAAACCAGCAGCACTTATAAGATAGATCAGTCATTTCTGAATAACAAGATTTTCTTTTGTGTATGCTACTTGGAAGTTTTGAACCAGCATGTATACGCATCTTCACCAAGGCTAACCAACATATAGATCTGCAAATACTAACTTACAACTTCATTGCTATTCCAAATTTTAGATATACCCAGATCATGACATTTAAAAACATGTGTAAGCAATCAAATCTAGCCCAATCAATATCAAATAATTCAATGATAAGTCATTTCAGGTCTCATGATCCTGATCCAACATTGAATTCAAGGTGCACATAATATTTCAGATTATATGATAATCATAGCCCTTGTAACATAAAATATACTTCAGATAGAAATATTCCTGAGAAATCCTTTCACTTGCACACATGGCCCTTTGATCTTCTCCTTATATATTTTTTGGCCTTTCTCAATACCTCAAACCAAAGCAACACTTAGAACCTGTGGTATTCTTGGATGGGATCAAAAGTCATTACTCTACTCAATATTGTGGGCTAATACCATTGTATTAACCCTTGGTATTATTTAATCTTGAATTTCCTTGATTTTCCAACCCATGTGCGCTTTTCCTCTTGTGAAAGTGTGTGTATAGGTATACGCTCTTTTTGTTTTGTTAGCCCACATATATACAATGCTTTGATAAGGTGAACCTACATATACAGCTTAAACTACCTTAAAACATCCTTTTCCTTGAACTTCATGATTCTGATTAGTAGATCTTTGTTCCAACTTCCTGTTCTTCCATACCAATGCCCTATTACCTTTGAATTGACCCATTACAATGTGAGTTTCCCTTTATCAAATCTAAATTGACTTGTGAGTGAGTTGCCATCAAGGACAACACCTGTATCATAATGCCAACAAGATTTCGTTGCCGCCATGGAACACAATGTGGCCCGAATGAGCAAGCAAATCATAGACCTTCAGAATAGGCTTTACACGTCTGAATAAAGAGGCACTGGAAAGCAAGAGAGAAAGATATTAGAGGAGGAAAAAGCAACTCTCTGATTAGTTCACTCGAGCACAGCAAAATTTCAGGCAACGATCAAAGGAGAGGCTGATACCCTTGGGGAAGCCATGGCGGTGGTCTACGAAGAGATCTCTAAACTGCATCACACACTAGCCCCAATCTTGGCAATACAAGCTCACACAAAGGAAAGAGTTGCAATGCTAAAGGAGGTTGTGATTGCTCTAAATAAAATACATGAATGGTTCGTTAAGTACCCAGGACCACCAGCAGTGGTCCCTAAAAAAGATTGGATCGCCATACAGAATGCCAATGTTCAACTCCGCATCAAGATTCAATCGAAAGACAAGTTGACCAAAGGTGTGGATAGGGTATTAGCTTCCTACAGGAATCTTTTCGGTGGCCTAGAATCTATGATCCAACTTCATGGGGTCCCCTCTATCAGAGAAGTCAGGCAAGTGAGGAGGCAGGAGGATATCTCAAAGAAAGTACAGGTTTTTTTGGATACATATAAACAAGCAGCCCGTGCAAAGGACATGCCAATCACCAAAGAAAATATCACATGTTATGTGGAAGAAACAGTAAGGATTTACACCAAACTAGTGACCTTGAATAACCAAGTGAATGACAAACGGACCACCCTCATCCCAAACGCACTCGAGTGCTTGCACAAACATAATGAAGATCAACCACAGATCACTCCCATCACAGTAGAATACAACCTATGGCACACCTATTTTACAGAACTACTCAATCTGGACATCCCAGAACTTGTTATTGTTAAATTGATGAATTAGTTTAATAGCTTATTTTTGTGATGTATGTACTTTGGTAGAATAAGACATTTTGGAATACGAAAGGTCATGAGCGATACCAAGGGTCATTAGGTATATGAAGAGTCATGAGGAACTTCAAGGGTCAAGGGTAGGCTATGAGTCACCCTCACTCTATAAATACACCCTCATGACACATTTGTAAAGACCTTTTTTTGCTTAGGACATTTTTGGAGATATAATATTTCTTAGGGGAACTTATGCTCTTCTAATTCATGCAAGGAGTGATTTTGATATTCCACTATTGGAGTCCTCAAATATTTTATGTCATAATTCCATGAGTATTTTCACTTGATGGATCGGATGTTCTTGAGAGTCCTTTGATGTGTGGTCTTGTCATATGTTGTCTCATACTACAAACTTTGTGTTACTTCACATGGATGGTATTTGATTCGCTAACTCTATTCTCGTGTTGATGAATTGTTTCGTTGGTATTGGTATAATCTATTTTCACTATACTTTTATCTATGCTCATAGATGTTTGATTATTGTGAACTACTTTACAATTATTAAGCACTTTATCTTGTCAAACATGAGTCTTATTTGAAGCCTGCTAACAATTACTTTACATAAGGTTTATGTTGTTAATAGTTTGGCTATTCATTGTATGCATGTTATAAGATATTTGTCAATTATTTCCATGTGTTTATTGAAGTCCATGCTTTCAATTGAGCTCACATCCCACCTCCGTCCGAAGCAAGCTCAACACACCTGAACGGTAGTCGGGCCTACATACCAGAAGGGATCCCTAAAGAAAATGGTGCAGGCTCTAGTTGGGAACCTACACTGGTGAGATCCCCATTGCGGTTGGAAAAAAATTCCAACCCGTCAACATACATATAAAAAATAAATAAATTTAGCATTAAGTATTAATTTTCAAGTATTTTCTTGCAAAAAATAAAAGAAGATGGAACCCATTTAGCACATAAAACAGGACGACAAGGAAGAAAGTGGTTGATTTCAATGTTTGTGAGTAATTGTTAATATTTTCTTATAACAACTCAAGGTTTCATTTTTGTATATTTTAAGTTTTTTTACAACAACCATCCTTGAATGTCTTCAAATAGGTGTTAATATACAAAGAAGAGCCATCAGAAGAATTGATTGACTTTGGGTTAAATAAGGGTTGTGAGTATATGTTGGCATATCAAAAAATAATTGTGGAATTTGTAAGTATCTATGTTGTTTTACTTCTTTAAGTTTATGCTTAATAGAACAGAAGAATATTTTATATTAAATCTATGATTTATAATGGGGTTTAAGACATGCAGGAAACAAGTATGGAACAATGCTAGCATAAGACTTGTTGCAACAGCATGAGACTTGGTTTTGAAACCATGTGCACAATTTATGAATCACTTCTTGATATCATACATTACTATTCAATTTACATTGATGTATATTATTTATTTCAATTTTCATCATTCTCACCAATGTAGATACACTCATTACACTTTATTTTTATGCTTGCAAATGGAACTGTAAGATCAAGAAGACAAAAACAATCGATTCAATTGACAAAAAATTCCTCCAAATAACCCAAGTTATGGAAGTAGCTCAAACACTTACGATAATTCCAACGAAGAATGATGATTGATTTGGATATCAATGCAACCTATTGTATTTTTTGGAATAATCGTTTGTGAAAATCAAACATTTTGTTTAATGTAATGGACATAGTGTCCCAATTTAAAGACAAGGGGTTACCAATAACTTTTGTATGACAAAGAGCCTCTTATTGATATATAATAAAATATCTTTTAATTTGTTCTATTGTATTATCCAATGTCATTGTGAAATGTTATACCATTGATTAAATATTATAATGAAGAGATATGAAATCTAATAATATAACAAATTAATCCAAACATCAAATACAAATGTACTAATCGAATTTTAATATATATATATATATTTCGATGAATAACGTATTTAAAAACTTACAACAATTGTATTCAATAGGTAGATGTTTCCAAAAAAGAGAAAAACTCATTCAAAAAAATTGGTGCATCTATAACATTAAAACACATTGGTACATTATGTTATATAAATCACCATGAAGGCATATTTTTGCATGCCTAGTGACTTTTAAGAAAATGATAGCACTAGTGAATTTATCTCTTCAAGCTTCGATCTTGTTTGAGATTAATGCCCCGATGCATTGTAATTCTTAACGCACCAGTGCTTTCATTTAACTAACTCCCTGGACCTACAAAATATTATTTCTAGGCTAGTGCATTATGAAAACTAACAGCACTTGTCCTTTTGTATAGCTAACCCACTAGGCATTTATACAAACAATACACATCACCGTTGCAAGTTTAAAAAAAAGCATCGGCGCAACAATTATTTTTACCATGACCCAGTGTCGTTCCTTAGAAGAACAGCCCAGGGCTTTTTTATCTCTTAGCACCTGTGCGATATATATTATGCACCAGTATTCTTTGCATTCAATGCATCGGTTCTTTTAGTTATATATGTTTTCTAGTGCTTTTATGTATGTAGCGCGTTGGTACTACTTGTTCCATTAAGCACACCACAAAAAAATCATCAGCTAGGACCTCCAGTCGCCCATATTTTTTCAGTTGTGATGGAGTTTCATTAAAACCTCCTCTAAAACATCCTCTATCCCAAACGAATGTTTTAACTGATGTTTTTTGACATTTTTTTGCCAATTTTATAATACTAAAACCTCTATTATAATCTCAGCTAGAAGGTATTTTCCTTGTAGTGTCTTATTGATCAAATCCAACATCTCCCAAGTTCTAAATCTAAACTAGAAGAAGTTATCCATACCTCTGAATGCATCATTTACTTTACAACCTTTTGCATTAGCCTATTTCCATACATTATTTCGTTTGAAAGCTTTGAATAACATTTTCCTTATCCCCACTACATTTTTCTTCAAATTCACTATGAATAAATTTGACCCTTTGGATGAAAATCATAGACATCCTAAATTCATTATCTGTATTATGATCCCATACCAATAACTTTGTTTCTATATCCATTAAACCAGCATAAATGATACATTTCACTATTTCAAAAATTGGGTTATTTGGATATTATTGCATCAATTATCTTCTACCCTCTATTGAATGGTTCACTACAAGGAAAAGACCTTCTAGCGAAGGTTTTTGCGGAGGCCCCTATAAAAATAGCCCAAAAATCCATTTGTAGTGGAGGTCACTAGTGAAGGTGGGTAGGCAGATGTTTCTTAGACGACGCGTCTAAATTATTCAATCACACCATTGCTTTATCATCCATACATGCACCAAAGCTACACATAACATGGTGCACGACAAAAATAATAATAATAATAAATAAATAAAATAAAATAATTTGAAAAATAAAAAACCACAGTCCACTAAATACCCAAATGCACCGGTGATTGAATATTCACTCGCATTATACTCCATCATATAGTAAAACATACCGGGGCTATTCAACCACGACGAACAGATGCAGTAAATGTATAACAACGCCCCAAGGCATCTTATAAAGAGAACAGGGATATGGTTTCTAATTTATAAAAAATATCATGCTATTGTAAAACCACAACACTGGTGCATCACCAGTAACCTAAAGCCCTCGGGCGTCTCAATAAAACACCATGATAATTTTAAATTAAAAAAAAAAAAAAAAAAAAAAAAAAAAAAAAAAAAAAAAACCATGGTGCTTTTGGATATAGCATGCCTCGGTGCAGTTTGTGGAACACGCCAAAGGAGGGTTAAATAAAATAAAATAAAAAACCTCCCAACCGTAATTTTCATTTTTACCATCTATAGTGTGAAAGAGATCTAAAGCATTAGTGCCACTGTTGCCACGTGAAAGCACTGTGACAGCAATGATTCTCTTGCTCACTGTTTGAGTTTCCAATTTTTTCAAATGGTGTGAAAATCTATTTTTCTCCAATACGTGTCCACAGTGCCCGCCCCCCCCTCCTCCCCCCCCGACGACCAAATGTCTAGGTAATATCTATGTTTCTTTCTAATTTAAGTTTTTAGTAGATTAGAATTGAAAATTAGGTTTAATTTCTCATTTGTTTTGCAAAAAAAAAAAATTTGACTTGCGATGCTCTTGATATGTTCGGCTCGTAACGGGAGCGATGCAACCTATAAATTTACAGGGTGCACCGATTTTTGATGCATGAACATAACGGATCACCATTGTGGCAGTGTTTTTTGCAAATATAAATGCACCGAGAAAGATGCGACAAATTGTGTGTCAATATGTCACTCTCAGTGCATTTATATTTACTAAACCACAAATAAATCATTAAAAACATTCTTATAGCTCGGTGCATTCAATAACTTGAATGTACAGTGTTGGTGCCAACAGGTTATACATGCGCATCAGTGCACAAGTATGTTGTACCTCTATGAATATTTAAATTTATGAAACACCCATGGTGCATCATACTTATGTGCACACCTTTATCAATGCAATTATAGGTTAAAGTTCACCGACGTCGGTGCATGATTGTTTTTTGAGCACACTAGTAGTTTTTTTTTTTAAATTGAATTCTATGTTTCCATAGTTACAAATACATGTTTCATTTAATAAATAAATAACAATTTTATTTTATGTATTAGGTTGATGTATTTTATATGTCAATCATTTAGCAGAGACATCAGCAGAGGGAGCAGCAGCATGAGCATGAGCAGCAGGTGGACCCATACAATACGGTCTTACCATGGAAGGTGAGAGAGAGGGAGAGGGATTTATATCCTCATCCTATTACTCCAACGACCCAAGTGCTCTTGAGGAATGTAGGTCTCCTCAAGTACTATGAGGAGGGTACATCCCTAAAGGCGCAGTCTACCTTATTGGCACATTTGATCCGCCAATGGAATGTCCAGCAACAAGTTTCCCTTGTCGGTCTTGAGTTGTGGTATAGGCCCACTAAGGAGGACATATACTTTATCACTGACCTATCCAACAGAGGGGAGTATTTTCCCCAATTCCCTAATGTCCCCCATGGTGTTGCAGCTGCGAGTCATCTTACATACACTCAGAGATATGTCGGGCCTCATGCAGTCTGTCCATCGGATTTTCAAGTCCATGGTGGACAGCTATGGATCTATTCTTTTTCTACATATAAGGCTAGGTGCCTCTCATTATTAGTCAACAGCATTGCACATCCTTGTGGTGATGGGAAGTGCATTAGTTTCCCTCTTTTGTATAATGTTGGTTCTTTGATTCAGGTGCCACATTGCATCAGATGCTCTGCCATTTTTTTGAGGCAATTTTTCATGGATTTAGATAGATGGCATGCGTTGTAAAGACAGGAGAGGGAGACCTTCCCTTTTTCTTCTGAGATTTTTTGTTTATTTTTTGAGAGGTTTCCTCAGACATGGCCTACATTAGATTGTTTCCCTCCTAGATCAATCATTTAGGCCTGGATGTGCATGTGGAGGAAGATGATGCCCAAGAGGGGCATGCTAGAGTTTCCAGTAAGGATTTCGGATGAGGCATTGGCTCTACTAGACAGTGTTGATGACCATGTGTTTGTCATGTTGGGGTATACGTACGCAGGGATTGATAGGAGAGGGTGTCCCAACATCTTCTTCACAATAGTTGAGCCTCCAGATGATAGAGATAATATTAGTGTTTTCTTTAGAATAATATAGTTTCATTTTCTTGTTTTAATGAATTAGAATCAAATTTATTCTAGCACATTCTTTAAGTTTTTTTATTAAAATGTTTAATGAATTTTTATAATTATGTTTGTGTACTATATATTTTATAGAAATTTGCTCATATGATGGAAAGATGCCTCCTCCCCCACTGTCAGATGGAGGAGATGATGAAATGGGCGAGGCCCAAGATGGTAAGGCACATCCTCAGGAGGGAATGGGTGTCCATCCTTCTATGTGATTTTGGATGGACTATTGTGATATATTGACTAGAGTTTTGATTCTACAGAGAGTCTTCCTTGAGAGGCCTTGAGATATTAGCGGGGATCCGATGTTCGTGGATCTCTATAGGGACTTTCTATGGGATTTGATTTCTCTTATGCGACAGTTAATCGGGCCAGTACTTTACTGGGAGTGTTGAGGGCTATAGGGAATCATACAGTAACACATCCATCAGGTGAGGGTGGTCATGATGATGATGAGGGTGATGATCGTGATCATGATGATGAGGATGGTGATAATGATGCTTTTGGTGGTGCCACCCATCAGATCATGGTCATCAAGGTGTTGGTGATCCTTGTGTTAGTACACCTGCTCGTCAATCACCTAATTATGATCAGATTCCAGAGCTAGAGGATGTGTCGTATTTTTCTCCTAATAGAACAGACCGACCACCTTCTCCTGCAGACCAACCACCTTCTACTACAAACCATCCACCTCTTATTCGTCCACCTTAGCTGAGTTCGACAAACTTAATTAGGCAATAGTTGACCATCCATCGTATTCTATTACAGAACAGCCTACATGCAGTACTATTTTTGTTGTATTGGATATTTCATTACACTTATTTGACTTCATGATGTAGTTATTTGACTTCTTTATATATAATATATATATATATATATATATATATATATATATGGATGGTGCATTTTTTGGTTCACGTTTTCTGTACTTAATTTATATGTTGGTGTTGATGTGTATATTGTTAGGTCATCTTAGATATGTTAATTTAATGTGCTTGCAAATAGATATGTGTGTGATAGCAATTATTTGACATGAGATTTATATTAATTTGAGGATGTGTGTGGTGATGATGTTAAATTCCCCTTTTTTTGTTTTGTTAGATGTGATCACGATGATGATGCCTTGTTAGATTATTATATTTGTGTGCTAGCTAATGACGTTTATATGTGTCACTAAAAGTGTATATAATTAGATGATGGTAGTGAATTTGAATGTGTATCTTAAATCATTTTTATGTTTGTTAAATGATTACCGTCGTGATGTTTACTTTTATCAAATATTGTTTATTATAGATTATGTATTGGTGAATTTATATCAAACTTTTATATATGAAATTGCATGCAAAACGACTTATTTTAGAAAAAATGTAAAGATATTTTTATAAGTTACAAAGGTTAGTATGGTTTAAACTATGACTGTAAAATTACGATAAATATTTTTATATTGCTTAGTTAGTTCATTGATATTCAATGTAACTTAATTAGTAAAATACTTCAATACTCACAATGATCAAATAATTAAAGGTAAAATAATTTAGTTAGTTCTTAAAAAGACGAAAATGTGTAGCTAGTTCAATTTTTAATATAAAATATTATTAATAATAAATTGTTCAAAAATACAATTTAACTAATTAAATATATTGTTAAATGTAAAAAACTTAATACATAATTTTTTTACAATCTGCAGCCTAGATCCATCTTAAATTTGGATCTACCAAGTGTTGAGACAGATCAAATCTATTCAGATGCAAACATATTTTTGAGTGAAAAGAGATTTGATCCCTCTAGGCGCTTGGTGAATTTAGGCAACTGGTATAATATATATGTAGTTGACATTGAAATATTTTATTTATAATTCACGTTCTCTGTATTAAAATTTAAAATATCCCCCCTAATTTTTTTCATGTAAGTATACATTAAATTATTTATTATTAATATATTTTTCAAAATATCACATATCAAATCCATATTAAACTTTGAAAATTTTACAAATATACCTCATAAATTGAATTAGAAAACAACTATTAATGGAATAAGAATTCTCTCAATCTTTCTCACTAAAGTGAAAATATAAGAAAATTTTCAATTTAAATTACTTTGTTTTTCTCTATATAAAGTATCTATAAAATTATGTTATTTAATATGGACATTGAAATATTATACTTATGGTTGTTAGTAAAATATTTTTTGTTATAAATATATTTTTGGTTTAAATGTCACATGTAAATGGAACATAAAATGAATTACAAATAATGTAATATCAATAATACTATTTCTTGTCACGTGAAAAAAAAAAATTACATTTTTTCCTTGTAGTAAAAAGTAAATTATATCTTTTTATTTATTACATTTCTTCTTCATAATAAAAGCTAAAAAGAAATTAACTTTCCGTTACATCATATCTCTATACAATGTTATATAGATTAAGGTGTAAATTGAAGTATTGTAATTATGGCTGACATTAATTTCTTTTCTTATTACTATTTTTAATTTGTTTTTATTATTTTACTATTTTAAATGTAATGTTATGTGACGACTGTAGAGCACCTCTCTGCGCAATTAATTTAGATTTAATACAATTTAAATATATATATAATATTTACATAAAATTTATTTTATTACTGAAGTTATGATTTTTTCAAGCAATTAAAATTTAATCTTTAAAACAACTCTTACCAATTTAAATTCAAAATTTATTTTCTCTAAAGATGAGGGTAAAGAAATGTAAAATAAGGTTTGTGATCAAGTTACTTGTAGTTGGGGATTTGCTCGATTGGAAGTTCTCCCTTAAAGAGACAAGTGAACTTTTTTCTAGTAATAAAAATGTAGCATTTTCATGCTATTTTGGTTCTTTATTTGCTATTGTATTGGTTTAAATTTAACTCTTTTTATAATAAATATGAGTTAAATAATATAGTTTAAATAATACAAATTAAACTATCACGATATTCACTAAAATTCATGTTTTTCACATTTCTCCAAGCCAATATTACATCATGTTCACAATGATAAAGACATGTCTACTTTAAATAATTTAGTTACAAATACATAAAAATAGATATTTATTTTACATAATCTAAACAGGAAATAAAAATGCATCACCAAGTCTATTTGAAACTCAAATAAAATTCATCTTAATCACCATCACAAATGTGGTGCGCTTGGTATGTTCTGATCGCACCGGCGCTATCATATTTACCCAATGCACCGCCTGAATAATATTTAAAAATATAGCTATATATCGGTGTATTTGATAACGTGAACATTTCGTCTTGGTGCAAAAATGTTATACGTGTGCACCGGTGCATACATGTGACGCACTGCTATGAAAATTTAAATTTGTGAACCAGCAGTGGTGTGTCATTGGTATATGAGCATCGTCTATGGTGCAGTTGTGTTTTACAGAGCACTGAAGCTAGTGCATGACTGTGTTCTTGGTGCATCGATAATTTTATTTTATTTAGATTAAATTTATGTTTCCGTATTAATAAATACATTTTTGTTTTAATAAAAAAAATGTGTTTTATGTATGAGGATGATGTATTTTATATGCCAATCATGTAGTAGAGACGTCAGCAGAGGGAGCAGCAGTAATTGGAAATACTTGGCGAAATAATGAAAACAAAAACATACAAAAATAGTATGAATGATGAAATAACACAAGTAAATATCACTCTCCATTTTCATCACCTTAATTATATTCCTTGGTGCTTGGCAAGATAACACTAGTGTTCTCAAAAACATGATTTGATCTACGGTCGTGTCTTAATACGAACCACCAATCCCTATATAACACATTTGGGTAAAAAAACACCTGGTTGTAGTGTTTTGGGAAAACACAAGGCTCCATAGCTTCATGCCATATTGTTCCAAAGTTGATAGATATCAGCCCACTATTGCGATCTTCCTTTACATTATTCTGATCAAATGTGTCCCACTACTTGCACCTAAAAATAACACATTGGAATGAAGAGAAGTCCACTTAAATGATCTCTTGTATCTTTCCAACATAACCTAATGTCCCTTGCATTAGGTTTTTATCGCGGTGGCTAGCACGAGTATATTGGTCAAACTCGACTTCCACTCCACAATCTTGTATCATGCATCCATCATCGACGTCCTCCATGTGAAAATGATGTCCATATGCCCACATAGATGGGAACAAATGCACCTATAAAAAGTGAAAAAATCATAGTGTCATGTGCCTAATAACCTGAACATAATTAAAAATATAAAATATATATATGTGTGTGTGTGTGTGTGTTACAATTCAAAGGTGCAATATGAAGGTAAAACTATACAGAAAGATATTATAATTATTGAGTTGCTACACTCAATCCCTATGTTTATCGCATCCTCTTTGGCATGTGGGTAACGATTAGATGCACCGTGTCTCTCTTTGACTTGATCAACAACCCAATTGTTAAGGTATGTCATTGGTATATTTTATTTTAAATTATCAGAATAAGGCACACATCTACCATTCAACCGTTTGGATTTTTTCCTATCAGTGTCCCATTTCCTCCTCTTCTCTTTATACAATGTGACCCACAGTCATGTCGCTTCCATATTGTAAAGAATGAAATTGTTGATGGCTTCAATTTCTGAGTTCGTTGATGAAATCGAACCAATATATATATGTATGTATGAGATCAAAATATGCATTAATATGAAGTTTAGTGTGAATAGTTATTGTGTAGTAATTTGACAAATGATAATCCTACACTTACTCTTTATCATGTGTTTCTTTCCATTTGTTTCGAGAATCTCCCCTTCTCTTTTATCTTCATCCCTTTTGTCATCCCAAATCATTGCACTTGGTGTGTTGTCAATCTACTTGACGTACTCACTGGCATAATAGAAATACTCATACAATATATACCCCACTTCCATAGACCCCTCGAGTTTTTCCCTTTGTCGAACAAAACCTTTCAATTTCTTCATGTACCTCTCTAAGAAGAACATCCAATGACAAGAAACGACTCCAACTAATTCAACCTCATCTACTAGGTAAATTAGAATATGAACTTGCAAGTCCATGAAACTTGTTGGTAGTTTTTTCTCAAACATACAAACAATCTCAGATATCTCTTGACGCCACCATGGAACGCTAGACATATGAATATCCTTTGATGTGGTCCAATGTAAAAATGCAGATAATTTAGATATGGAACATCATAGGTCTTGGGAGAAGTCATGGTTCACACACCCATGCACGAGTAGATGATAATGACACTACATAGTAAATAGTACATTATACAAAAAAAAATTATAAAATATCTCATTACACAAAAATAAAAAAATCATGTTTTTGACATAGTACTCTTAGAAGGTTCAAATAGTCATGCGATTTAAACCCCGACAAACGATCATCCACAATGAAGTAGTGCCATAGTGAAGACCCCTATAAATAAGGCACCCTCACATTATAATGTCCTTTGCCAGAGAAATTTCATATTTATTTAAATTCCATGGGACATCACCTTCTTTGAAAGACCAAGAGGGGCCAAACCCTCCTCTAGTTTCTTGTCTTGCCTAATGTTTCTTTTTAGTTTTTGAAGAAATAAGATCTCTCCTAATAGCCAATGTGTCACTTTATTTCAATGATATGTGCCTCCATAAATAAGATGATAATTTTTAAAATATATGCATGGGATCTAGTAAGTGGAAAATCTTAAGATTCTCCCAATATGGGAGCTCACAAAAGGCATATTTGCTATTCATCCCAATGGTAAATTTCTCAACATAGGTGTTGAAGAAATATGGATCAACGAACATAGACTCCCCATTTGAATCTAACCTTTTTTTAAAGTCCTTCTCCTTCTCTATCTCATATTCTCTAAGCCAACTTGTTGGTATCATTATTGTAGGCCTTTGTGTTCTCTTTGGTTTACCATTGAAAGCAAATTTTGCTCTTCTGTAAGGGTATTCTTCTAGGAGGAATACCCTGGAGCAATCATACACTGGATTTAATAGGTTGTAGAACCACCTAAACTTTATAGAAGGTCCTAAACATTTACATCCACGACACCCTTTTGTTACAAGGCCTGTGAAATTATTGTATACAGGTCGGCACATTAGCGACCATGAAGATCTAAACAATTGCAACAAATTAAATTAATGTGCAAAACAATATTGTTGTGATGGTTCTTGATATATCGTACACATGTATCCCTTCCCATAATTCCTTAAATTCATCTACCAATGGTTGTAAGTAGACATCCATATTCTTCACTTGTCTTCTGATAGGGACTATGAAAACCAACAAAAGATGTTCATTCTTCACAGATAGCCATGGGAGGGTAGTGTTATTGATCACTACTACATGCCAAACAGAATAGTTGGTGTTTTTGAGGGAATATGGGTGACGCCATCCATGGCTATGGTAAGTCGTAGACTTTGTCCTTGAATTTTTCAGGCCATGTATCCTCTATATGTTTCATGGCTATTGAATCTGTTGGGATTCTCATAACTTCTAAATCACTTCTATGTGAGGCATGTCATCCCTGCAACATAGTTAATTCTTTAGAATGAAATTGTTTGAGTCCTTTGGATTATAGACATGTGCCACAATATCATATGAGGGGGAATATGTGATTTACCCTTTTTTTAATTATGGTACCTGTCATGCCCACATTTCGGACATATCTCTTTGTCTACATATTCTCCTCTATATAGAATACATTCATTCGAACATGCATGATATGATATGCACTCAACACCCTGTTGGCATTATGATGCATGTTTTGTCCATGATGGAAATTCACTTGTAAAAAAACAAGTATATGATACCTAGATGAATCCATAGATCAGTTGAGAGGTGATAGAGTGATGGAACAGAATAACAAAATTACGGGACAATGGTTTACGGATCATAATCAGAAGTTTGATAAAGGTGAATATTTGAAGATCTATATGTGGGTTCGTCAAGGCCAAGTCACGTATACACGCAGGTAAAAAGAATCAAAGTCGCATACATGCTAGAGAACTAATTTAAGAATACCAAGGGTCCTTACAATTGTATTAGCCCACAATATTGAGCACAGTAATAGTTACTTGATCCTATCTAAAAATACGACCGACACTAGTGTAGTTTTGACCCATGGTATTGACTAAGTCTCTAACTATATAAGGAGGTGAAGATCAAAGTGATAAGTGTGCATGTGAAATGGTTTTTGATGAATACTTCAATATGACGTATATTTTCATTATAAGGGCCATAGTTGACACATAGATCTGAAATAATTATGCACCGATGAATACAATGATGGATATGGATCATGAGACCTTAAATGACTTTCCATTGTATGATATTCTCATGGATTGACTACATCTAAGTAGTGACACATGTTTTTATCTCTGAATATTATGATTTGGGTCTTTCTGAAGTTCTCAAGAGTTGCACAATTTTAGGTCAAAATTTACAGGTTTGTACACATGTTGGTCTCGGTTAAGTCACGTATATACGCAGGTTCATCTATTCAAAGTTGCATATATAAAGTAAGATTTATTGTTCATAAATGGCTAATGAACCTTATCAT
Organism: Pinus taeda; assembly: GCA_000404065.3. Taxonomy (NCBI): domain Eukaryota; kingdom Viridiplantae; phylum Streptophyta; class Pinopsida; order Pinales; family Pinaceae; genus Pinus; species Pinus taeda. The sequence goes on along the minus strand of APFE030318764.1, from coordinate 258,972 downwards.
TGTTGTTGTATCTCTATTGTTTGTCAATGATGTCCTCATGTTGATCTGGATTGAGTGATAATGTATGAAGAAGAATTGATTGAATGATGAAGTTGAATTTGGTTACATATTGATTAGTTGAAACGATTATTGATGTTACTAATTGTATGAGGGTTTTTTAAGCTAACAAAATATTTCAGAATAACTCTGGTCAATGCTGTGTCTGATTTAGAATTACATTTTTTTAGTATATTGATATCTGTACGAAGGTTTTTCTATAGAAAAGAGTGTATACTTGTGGGTTTCCTTAAGTGAAGTAGCATATACATGTTGGCATATGAATGATCAGGGTTGCAATTTATTATGTGTGTTGATTCAGTATAATGAGTTCAGTTATGTTTTTTGGTTACAGTGATCTCACTATTCTATTTGATTTAAGTTGTTGTTCGCTTCAGTTTATTTACAAGTTGTGATGTATTAAAGCCGGTGGATCCAGTGTGAAAAATTATGAAATTTGTTCCACAGATGTTGCTGAGGGTTGGAGCCTTCAGTGAGGAAGTCAAAGCTTCCTGCCAGTAGTAGCTGATAAACAAATTAGGGGGTTGGATCCTTCAGTGAGGAAGTTGAAGCTTCCTGCCAGTAGTAGTTGGTAAACAGAACAGGTGGTTGGATCCTTCAATGAGGAAGTCGAAGCTTCCTGCCAGTAGTAGCTAGTAATCAGATCAAGGGGTTGGAGCTCCCTTCTAGTAGGAGCTAGAGAACGAGTGAAGGTTGTAACCTTCAGCAAGTGAGTGCCTGCGTACTGGAATGAGTCTACACCAGTACAATAATGTAAGAATTTTTTGATATTAATAAGTTTGAAGACTGAGATGACAGCAGCATTGTTTTTCTCTCACATTGGGTTTCCACCTTAAATCATGGTGTTCATGTGTGTTTCTTATGTGTGATACTTTATTTTGTTCTTACTACACCTACTTACCTCTTATCAAATGCCTGATAAATCTCTTACATTCTATTTTAAGTTTAATAGATAAAGAATTAGTCGTTTTACAATTTTACTAAACATATGCTAGTTTATTTTACAACGATCGCATACATATGCAAGTTGGGTTCAATAAAGTCGTGTACATATTTCAGAAACTAAAATTATTATTGTGAGTTTTTTAAATATTGATACAACACCCACCCCCCCCCCCCCAAATTATTTCCCAACAATTGGAATCAGAGCATGTCCTTGAAAAGAAGCTTGATTGCTTGAAGGGAGATCTCCCAAGATGAGCAATCAAGACAGAACAACATATATCAAACCACCACTCTTCAACGGAAATAATTTAATATATTGGAAGACAAGAACCATATCCTATCTTTAGTCCCTTTTATCATATTTTTGGGTAATTGTGGAAGGAGGTTACCAATATCCAATCGCAGTTCCCACAGATGAAGTAGAAAAGAAGACGTATGAAACCAATGCCAAAGTTGCCAATGCATTATTGGGAAGTCTGACAGAATTAGAATTTGTCAAAGTTATGCAGTTAAAAACAACAAAAGAAATATGGGACTGAATCATTCAAAGCTATGAAGGCAATACCATGGTAAAAAGATCTAAATTCTAAACTCTCAAAATTCAATATGAAACTTTTGGAATGCATAATGATGAAAGTATTGCTAGTTTCTTTCTACATATAGATGAGATTTTAAATCGCATGAAAATTCTGGGTGAAGAAATAAAGGACACCACTTTAGTAGAGAGAATTTTTAGATCTCTAACTCTTAAATTCGAGTCAAAAGTGTATTCCATTGAAGAGAAGAAGGATCTGCAGACCCTTACTGTTGTTCAACTTCACAGGATTCTGACTTATTTTGAAACGAGGAAAGGAGGTCCCTTAGAAGTCAGAGAAGTCGCATTTAATCATCTGCAAAAGGAAAAGAAAAGGAAGAACACAAGGAATCAAGATATATATTAGAAGAAGATGAGGTGAACTCTATAAAGAAACTTCAATGGGGCACCGGAAGGTTTAGAGGCAAGCTTCCCTTCAAATGTTTTTCTTGTGGTAGATTTGGTCATTACGATGCTAAATGTCCTCATAAAGACAACCATGACAAAGTGAAGGATACTGCAAAAGGTAATAGGATACGGTTTGACAATAGAATAAGTTATTATACTCATGAAGATAGTGATGGCTTGTCAAATAGTGAAGAAGGAGAATCTGATCAAGATCTTAAATTACTCTTGGATTTTGAGAAAAATACTAATGAGTCTAATGATAAATTTATGGATGCTTTAGAGGAAATAGATTTCTTTTAAGAAATTACTCAACTAAAAATTTTCTTGGAAGTAAACAAAGTAGCCATAGATACATTGAAGCATCAACTCATAGAAAAGGAAAAGAATAATGAGAAGTTAGAATGTGAAGTAGTAAGACTAAGAAAGGAACTTGAGAAAATAAAAACTTTGAATCTTATATTTGCTAAAGGATCTAAAACCTTAGATGAAATTGTCAAGGTACAATTCTCTCCTCTTATGAAGAAAGGTCTTGGATACACTGGAGAATCATCTCAAACAGAAAAGTCTTCAGCCACCACTGGAAGCTATCTAAATGCAGCAAAAACTAGACAATAAAGTTTCAATCCTCATCAAAATAATAAAGGCATTACAAAGGTAAATCATGTTCACTCTAATCCAAGGATAAAAAATAGTAGAAGCACCAGTCAAAAGGTAAACAACACTAGAAGATTATATGATCACAAAAATTTCTTCTTTAATGGAAAATGTTTCTCATGTCATTATTTTGCTCATAAGGTTGCTCAATGTGTTTCATACAAAACCATCATGACTAGAGAAGCAAGAAAACAAAGGAATGAGATAGGAGTCAAGAAGAAAGCTTATACTAGCTTCTTACCTCTTATAGATGAAATTGAATGCTCATTTTGCAATAACTTTGGACATAAAGAATCTGAATGTAGCAGCAAATTACAGCCAACATCTCAAAAAAGAGAAAATATCAACAAATTCTAAGGTATGGAAAAGGAAGGAGTTATAGTCTAAAAGTTGTGGCATAGCATTATTTGTAGAAGGATAATAAAATCAATGGTACATTGACAATGGATGCTCAAAACACATTATAGGTGATAAAGATAAACTTATTTCATACAATTCTTTAGAGAAAGAAAAGAATGTCACTTTTGGAAATGACTCACCTACTGTCATTAAGGGTAAAGGTTTTGTTTTTCTAAAAGAAAAGGTTAAAGCTGGTAATATTATGTTTTTTGATGGATTAAAGCATAACTTTTTGAGTGTTAGACAAATGTGTGACCTAGGAAATGAGGTGGTCTTCCGATAAAAAGAATGTGTGCTCCGTGAACTTGACACAGGAAAGACATAATAAAAGGAACAAGAACCCTGAGAAATTTGAATATATTGAAAGGTGGCCAAGAACAATGTTACCTAGGCAAGGCAGAGGAAAATTGGTTATGGCACAGAAGTTGGGACATCTAAGCTTCTCTCAAATAAGAAAATCAAGCAGGCTCAAAGTTTTTCGTGATCTACCCAACATCACCCTACCAGAAAGTACCATATGTAAGTCATGTCAATTCAGTAAGAAAACCAGATTTTAATTCAATGCCAAAGAAGGATCAGCAAGTAAGCCTCTTGAAATTATAGATACTTATTTGTGTGGACCAATAAAGAAAAAGTCACCTCATGGAGAACAGTACTATATCTTATCCATTGATGACTTTTCTAGAATGTGTTGGATCGGTTTATTGAAACACAGAGATGAAGCATTTGATAAATTTGAAGTCTTCAAAGCATTAGTTTAAAATGAATTAGATCTAAAAATTAAATGTCTCAAATATTATTGAGGAAGAGAATACATATCAAATGAATTCTTTGATTTCTATGAACAAAATGGCATAAAAAGACAAGTTTTTGTAGCTAAAACTTCTCAACAAAATGGCGTGGCAGAAAGAATGAATAGAATTGTTCAACAAATGGCTCGTGCTATGATTGATGAGTCTCGAACCCCTGACACCTTTTGGGGTGAAGTTTCACATACCGTAGTAAATATTCTCAACGTGGTTCTTGTTCGTGTGAATAGCGATAAAACTCTATATGAACTTTGGTATGGTAAGCCTCCCACTGTAAAGCATTTTAGAGTTTTGGGAAGAAAATGTTTCATCAAAAATAATGATGAAAAACATGGTGAGTTTGAAGCTAGAGCAGATGAAGGAATAATTCTTAGTTACTCATCTAGAAGAAAAGGATACAAATGTTACAATAATAGACTTTGAAAAAATTTTGAATGCATTGATGTTGTGATTGAAGAAGCATGCACAGATCCCAAAAAGATAACATTAGCAAAAGAGGATGATGATGATGATAATGAATGAGTTCCAACATCAAATTGTAATGATATAGAAGAAGAAACTAATGAAGTAGCAAAAGAAGATACATCAGAAAAAGAAAAGTCTCCATCTAGGTATGTTCAAAAGAACCATCCAAAAACTCAAAGGAGAAAATGAATCTGGGGTACAAACAAGAAGAATATCTCCTAGTTATCTAGCTTTATTATTCACCATTGAACCACAAAATGTAAATCAAGCTAGTAAAGATGAATGTTGGGTTAAGACCATGAATGAAGAACTTTATCAAATTGAAAAGAATGATACTTGGGAATTGGTTTCAAGGCCACATGATAAAAATGTTATTGGGACAAAATGGATATTCAAAAATAAGTGAATGAAAAAGGAGAAGTCGTTAGGAACAAATCTAGACTTGTTTGTAAAGGTTATGCTCAACAAGAAGGTATAGACTTTGAAGAAACATTTGGACGAGTAGCCAAACTTGAAGCCATAAGAATGTTTCTTTCACTTTCAAGTTTTTGACATTTCAAATTCTATCAAATGGATGTAAAATATGTTTTCCTTAATGGAGATCTCGAAGAAGAAGTATCTATTGAACAACTAGAAGGATTCATTTTGGCGAATGATGAAAACCTTGTATGGGAACTCAAAAAGGCTTTATATGGGCTAAAACAAGTTCTGTGAGCATGGTATTATCATCGTAATAAATATCTTCAACAAGAAGGTTTCACAAAAGGATCTGCAGATAGCAACTTGTACACAAAAATTGAGGATGATAAAGTGCTAATTATTGTTGTCTATGTTGATGATATCATCTTTGGCAGTAATGAAGAATCTGAGTCAAAACTTTTCTTTTATTATGCAACAAGAATTTGTAATGTATTTACTTGGGGAAATAACCTATTTTCTTGGTCTACAAGTGAAATGAGCAAAAGATGGGATCTTTTTCTCACAAAATAAATATCTCAAGAAGATTCTGAAGAAGTATGGGATCGAATATTGCAAACATGTATGTACTCCCATGATGACACGATGTAGCCTCAGTTATAATGATGATTCTCCTGCGGTAAACCAACCAGAGTACAGGTCTATGATTGGAAGTATGCTTTATCTAATAGGTACCAGACCAGATATCATACATGCAATTGGGATTGTTGGACGTTTCCAAGCCAATCCAAAGGAATTACATCTTCAGGAAATAAAGAGAATATTCAAATATCTCCAAGGCCCAAGACTTTGGTCTATGGTATCCCAAAGATGCAGATCTTACCCTTCATGCATACACAGATGTGAATTGGGTTGGAAATGTTGATGACTGGAAAAGCACTAGTGGAGGTGCATTTTACATGGGGCCCCGATTGGTATCTTGGTTCAGCAAGAAACAAAGTTCCATTGTCTTATCTACAGTGGAAGCAGAATATGTTGTTGATGCATCATTTTACACAAAACTTCTCTGAATGATGCCAATATTACAAGATATATGAATCAAATGTTCTCCACCCATCTCCATCCTATGTGATAATACAAGTGTTACTAGTATTTTGAAAAATCTTGTTCTGCGCTCCAAGGCCAAGCATATTCCAATTAAGTATCACTTTCTACAAGAACAAGTGCTTGAGAAAAAGGTTAACTTGGAGTATGTTCCCTCCAAAGAACAAATTGCTGATATATTTATTAAACCTCTTCCCAAAGAAGCATTTGAATATCTCAGACAAAAACTAGGAGTTGTATCTGCCTTATCTTGTTGTTAAACTAGTATGCTCGATCTACAAGTGAAAATTTAGAAGGTGTCTTTCTGTACGCAGGTTTCATGAAGTATAGCCACGTATATACACGATTTTCTTTGCAGACAGACACGTATGTTTTTCTCTGATAGAAAAACAGTGGGACAAACTCAAGATTAGCTTCTAACATGCTACTGGCAGCTATGATTTGATTTTTCTTGGACTGGTGTTGATGGTAATAGTCTGTTGATATGGTATTGAGTTATGTTTTTCTCATTGATATTTATCCGGTTGATGGAGATGCTTTGATGAATGTTGTTGACAATGAACAGGTAGCACAGGTTCAGGGGGAGCATTACCCTGCATAATATAATGCATTGTTGGCATTATTGTTACTAAATTATGCTACTATTAAGATCTTTTGGTCTTAGTTAGTAATGTCATATATGTCATTTGATGTAAAGGTCATGTGGAGACCTATGATGTAATAATTTTCATATTCAGTCATGTTTGGATTTTTGAGGTCATGTCAAATATGTAATCCCACTTGGTTGGGTAGTAGTGTCAAAAATGTAATCCCACTTGGTTGGGTCGTTGAGTCAAATATGTATCCCCACTTGGTTGGGTGATTTATGTAAGTATGAGTCCTTAGCGATACGAAGGCCATACTCATTTGAGTTATAGATTCATGTTCTTTATTTGAAAATATTTCTGAAGATTGAGCATGTGCTCAGGGGGAGCATGGACAGTATAGTGCAAATCAAATCCAAAGGAGGAGATTTGGTCCGCCTTTTCCCTTGATGTCAAATGGGTAGATTATCTTAGTGTTTCAATAACAATTATTTGATGTATCTAACAGGATTCTACAGGTTGAGGTGATCAACGCCAACATGGTTGCCATCAAGTCCAAAGGGGGAGATTGTTGGCATTATGATGCATGTGTTGTCCTTAATGGAAACTCACTTGTAATAGAACAAGTATATGGTACCTAGATGAATCCACAAATCAATTCAGAGGTGATAGAGTGATGGAACAGAATAACAGAATGATGGGACAAAGGTTTATAGATCAAAATCAGAAGTTTGATAAAGGTGAATATTTGAATATCTATACGCGGGTTCATCAAGACCAAGTTGTGTACACTTAGGTACAAAGAATCAAAGTCACATACATGACGGAGCACTAATTTAAGAATACCAAGGGTCCTTACCATGGCATTACCCACAATATTGAGCGCAATAACAATTACTTGATCTCATCCAAAATTACTACCAGCACTAGTGTATTTTTGACCCATGGTATTGGCTAAGGCTCTAACTATATAAGGAGGTGAAGATCAAAGTGTTAAGTGTGCATGTGAAATGGTTTTCGATGAATACTTCAATCTGAAGTATATTTGCATTGTAAGGGACATAGTTGACACATAGATCTGAAATAATTATGCATCGATGAATACAATGATGGATCAGGATCATGAGACCTGAAATGTCTTTCCATTGTATGATATTCTCATGGATTGGCTAGATCTAAGTATTGACGCGTGTTTTTATCTTTGAATATTATGATCTGGGTCTTTCTGAAGTTATGAAGAGATGTGCATTTTTAGGACAAAATTTGCAGATTTGTATGCAGGTTGGTCATGGTTAAGTCGTGTATACACGCGGGTTCATTTCTTCAAAGCCTGTATATAAAGGAAGGGTTTATGTTCATAAATGACTGATCAACCTTATCAGTGTTGTTGTACCTTTTTTGTCTGTCAATGATGTCCTTATGTTGATCTAGATTGAGTGATAATGTCTGAAGAAGAACTGATTGAATGATGAAGTTGAATTTGGTTACATGTTGATTGGGTTAAAAGATTATTTATGTTGCTAATTGTATGAGGGTTTTGTAAGCTAACGGAATATTTCATAATAAATATGTTCAACTCTGTGTCTAATTCATAATTACAAGTTTTTAGTATATTGAGATTTGTACATAGGTTGCTCTACAAAAAGCGCCTGTACATGCGAGATGCCTTAAGTGAAGTAGTGTATACATGTTGGCATATGAATGATCAGGGTTGCTAGTTGATTCTATGTTTTGATTCAGTATTATGAGTTTAGTTATGTGTTCTGGTTACAATGATCTCATTGTTCTATTTGAATTAAGTTGGTGTTTTCTTTAGTTGATCTACAAGTTGTGATGTATTAAAGTAGGTGGATCCAGTGTGAAAAATTATGAAACTTGGTCCATGGATGTTGCTGAGGGTTGGAGCCTTTTGTGAGGAAGGAGAAGCTTCCTTCCAATAGTAGATGGTAAATAGATCAAGGGGTTTGAGCCTTCAGTGAGGGAATCGAAGTTTCCTTCCAGTAGTAGCTGGTAATCAGATCAGGGGGTTGAAGCTCCCTTCCAATAGGAGCTAGATAAATATTGAAGGTTGTAGTCTTCAGCAGGTGGGTGCCTGTGTATTGGCATGAGTTTGCACCAATACAGGAATGTAAGAGGTTTTTGATATTAATAAATTTGAAGACTGAGACAATAGAAACGGTGGTTTTCTCCCACATTGGGTTTCCGCCTTAAATCTTGGTGTTCATGTGTGTTGCTTATGTGTGATTTATGTTCTTACTGCACCTACTTACTGCTTATCAAATGCCTAATAAATCTATAATATTCTGGTTTAAGTTTAACACGTAGAAAATTAGTTCTTTTACAAGTTCACTAATCATACGCTACTTTCTTTTACAACAGTCTCATACATACGCGAGTTGGGTTCAATAAAGACGCATACATATTTCAGAAAAGAAAATTATTTTTTTTAATTTTTTTAACTACTGACTCAACACCACACCACCCCCCCCCCCCCCCCCCCCCCTCCCCCCCCCCTCCCCCCCTCTTAGTATTTTTCCCAACACACCCAACCTTTTCGACCAATGTGCTTTGCCTCTTCGCAACTACCTGGCAAGACATTATCACTTGGAAGAACTTTATCTTTTAATATCCTAGAGTTGGTGGGGAATATAATTGTACAATGTCAATATTTAACATTCATAAAATCAATCACTTTTAAATTTAATTGTGTGACAAAATATAAGGAACTTGATCATTCATGCAACCCAATTACCTCAATATTGCCAAGAAACATGCATTTGACATGCCAAGCTTTTCTTTCATGTTGTACAGCAACATCATTGTCCCCGGCTAAGTAGACTTTGACTTGACACCAGGTCCGAAGAGAGGGGTTTTGGAAGCAAATTCCAGGCTTTCAAATAAGGTATCAATGATATGAGCATCATCCCCTAGCTCATCCTTCTGGAATGCATCTAACAACATTTCCTCTATGGAATTTGTATCCCATATTAAGTAATCATCCAAACCAACCTCCATTTGATTTCCTCCATTGCCAAGTTTTGATGAATAACTACTATTGTTGTATTCATTCCTAACTAGTGAATCTGGACATAGTGGGAATTGAATAGGAGGCTGATTCAACCATTCTTTGTATGTTTCCTCTTTGATTCTTGCTCTTAATGTAGTCTTCTCTCGAGTTGATGTTGTAGTGAAGTGTAGCGAAAGATGGTAGGTAGCTCACTCATCATCACTAGAATCCTAATTTCAAAAAATATTGAATGTCATTATCAGTAAGCATGGCAATGCAATTGATTTGTTGAAATTTCAATATACCAAACAATTATTACCATTGTTGATCAAAGATTGCGGCTAGAAGATGCCATGTTCCAATTGGTTGGGTGAAGAGATTGTCTATTTTCATCCATCAACTGCTTGCGATATGTTGCTCCTGATAAGTGCTTCTGACGTTTTTGAAAATAATATGGAGTAATATTTTCTACATCTAAACTTGATTCTGAATCTGGATCCTGCAAATAATTTACATACATTTTTATTCAAATTCACATGGATTTAAAAAAATCAATTAGATAATTGAAATATAAATCAAATTTGAAGTTACTCGATATGGAAAAGGAGAACTCCATGAATAACTTTGATCGGTAATATGGAATGAAATTAAATTTGAAAAATTGGCCATTTGATATTGTTGAGATTTTTCTTTGTATTTGAGAAAAAACAGAAATAAAATTTTGTGTGAATATCTAAAATTAATCTCAAGAACCATATAACTGCAATCTAAATTTTAATATAGTTTTGAAACCATTTTTCAAGAACAACGTGACTCTAAGCAGAAAATGTATACTATGAACTACTGTAACTCATGTTGATGCATCCTAAAGGATAATTTGATATTAATATGCCATCTTATGTGAAAATAAAACTTTACATAGCTTTTAATTCCCACCGGTTTGCTAATCAGAATGAATTGCACCAGTCTGTTTAAATAATAAGAGAACTAGGGCATTTAAACAATACCTGCAACAGTTTCTAACATTCTGAAAGAATAAAGAATAAGTTATCATATCAATTCTCTTTCACATAAAAACACACCAGTATGTTTAAATAAAAAACAACATTGGTACTCAAATATGTTACAAAGATATGAGACTGACTGACTCAAAATCGCAGAGAAATAGATACATATTTTTAAGCATGGCCTGCTATAATATAATGCATAGGATTTGAGACCTGCTATAATATAATGTATAGGATTTGAGACCTGCTATAATAGTATGCATAAGATTTGAGAGATAAGCCTGAATTGCATTTCATTAATCAGACACATAAACATGACATTTGAATAAAATCCCTCCGCTTCCCATCCAAATCATAGCTCGTATTATTCATCATAACTCTTAATAAATTATATATCTAACAAGATTACCTTGCAAGATTCATCATGTTCCTATTCTCTGAAAGTGCCACACCACGATATTTTTTATTTATTAATAAGTAACCACATTTTTTTTCCTAAGACACACAGTCAACATCAAATGCAAAACATGCAAAAAAATTATTGTTGGCTTGTCATTACTTAAATGATATCTAGGACACCACTACTATATCTTAAATATTAATAACACTTCACTTAATCAATTATTTTTTACTTTCATAGTTAAGGCTTCTGTGAGGTGAGCAATTTTGATTTGATACTTCCGAATTCATCACAATATGATTTTTGGTCGATGTTTCAAGCCAACAAGTGTGGCTCGTTATCAGTATATTGATACAAAATCAATCAAACTTCACGAGACAAATATTTGAATTCTCTTCTTTTCTTTTCTTTTATATAATTGCTTTGTAGCTTGGGTTTAAAGAGGTCCCTTATAGGTAGATTAGAGAGGATGATCTATCATCACAAAAGCAATATCTAATTTGATAAAGCTCATTATTTTGACACTATAGGTTAATTGGTGTTTAATTTATATATTTAATGTTTAACTCACATGATATTACAAATGTTGAATGACCATCAAATTTCAACGTTAAATACAATAGTGACATCATTGAAAAACACCTTTCCTATTTAATGAACAAAACAAACCCTAAATTTAACGAACAAAACAAAACAGAAACCCTTCTACATTTATTTGATCAATTCAATGAAATCAAAGCGTGTAAAATGAAATTAAACCAAGTAAAAAGAGAAACTAGATATTTATTACAAGTAGAAAAATACATACCTTGCTATAATGAAGATGGCTTCAAGTCCTTTCACCTCAAGCTCGCTTCCTCTTAAGACTATCTCAAGTTCAAATGTCTTCAATGATTCTTTTCAAACCTCCACAAGGAATTGGGTAAGTGGATACAAAGGTGCAAATTGTGCATTCCTCTTTATCAAAAGAATTCACATTGTTAAGGCCTCACTATAATGTATGTTCAAAGAGATCATGATCTAATCCATGACTCTCAATCCCATGCAAAGGAATCATTTTTCTAGGCTTCTTGTTCATTATAAAGTTTTTACATAAAGAATAGGTCCATAATCTAGAGTTTAATTATTGAAATATCTATGTTTTGTGTATACTTAATTATCACTTTTGACAAAATCAACTCAAGAGTGTGTTGTTGTGCAATTTGAGACTGTTAAAAAGGGGAAATGCTAAAACTAGCCCGTTATGAGGGTTAATGACACTAGAAGCATGCCAATATGAACATTGTTCTAATTAACCATGAAAAAACAATAATTTCTTGAAATTTTAATACCTCCATACGAAATAAACCATATGGAAATGTATTTTGGGTTTAGGACTAATTTGTAGATCCAAGAATAAGTCCAATAACAATGGTATAGTTTCATTATGTGGCAAACCCTTATTCCTTTCTAAATCATGGTTTGAGTGACACGTGCCTATTTGGACCTTACAAGCCCACACATGCATTGTTTTGTATCTTTGAGGGTTTATGGAGTAAATTCATTGTTGTTCCCTCCATTCTTGAATGGGCGAACATCATATGACCATCTCTACAATATAGTAATATTTTGAGCTCGCTATTAGGGGAGTTTTGGAGGATGGTAAAATGCATGAGTAATCTACCCGCCCAAGAAAATTCCCCTAAGATTATAGGGGTTAACCAAGTTATTCCATGTGTGAGAACAAAAAGGTGAGAAAAATGGCATAGCACAAAGAATGATTTCCTAAGGACACGTTTCAAAACATTCCATGCCACACCGCTGACATCAACATGCATAAGGCAAGAATGTAGACCAATCAAGTGATGACAAAAGGTTGGATGAGTTAGTACAAGTTGAAGGATGTTTGGAAGCTCAAGGTTATGCCACATTACAAGTTGATGCATCAAGGTAGATTCCTCAAGTTCATTAAAAAAATTCTACATGCTCAACCATGAACCTAACTTGTGCTCAAGGATGTGATTCATAAAAGATTTAGTGTGTAGGTTGTTCCATTACAATGTTGACATTGGCTTCCTATATAATGAAATGTTAATCCACTGCTTAAGTTACATTTAATGAAAATATCATATCCATGAATATTTGGGGCATAAAATGAATAAATTGTTTCAATAACCTCTATGCAAAGGTCTAAGGACACATCATGTGGCACTCATCCACTGAATGAAGGTGACTGGGACAAATGGCACCCATGTGAGTGTCACATTGGAGGGATGATGTCATAAGGTGGTATTTAAGAGACACATAGACATATGGGAAGGTGCCACATGGAAAAGTGATGGAATTAGCATGGTTACACCTAGAGAGGGAGGTTTCTCAAAGTATTTAGAGGAAAAACAATTAAGTATTATTTTTAGGAAAAATCAAGATTAGTGTGTTTATTGTAGTTTTGCAAGTGGGAAATGTTTTATCATCACTAATGCAATTGGGCTACTTCACTGTTGTTTAGAGATTGAAGTTATAACTACCTCTATCTTCACTATATATAATCCCCACCATGCCTTCAAAGAGTCAAATAACCATTGGAAATACAAACACCAAGGAAACCTTTGATATGAATATAGATAGTTGGCAATCTAATATTCCATTTAGAGAGTAGAAGGCTTATCTTTGGAGTTGTGGAATGTTTTAAGTTGCATGAATCCACAAAGTTGTCAAATTCAAGGAATCGGTTTGTTAGTACAACTATTGTTAAAATGTTATTGGAATGCAATTCCAATGTTGAAACAAGGTCGGAGGGTAATCCATCACTAAAATGCTATGTCTCCCTCCTTCCATTAACATGGAAAGTTTTCACCAAAGCCCATGTCACATTACAAGAAATAAAATAAATATATTAAATCTAAAGAATGTGGAATATTTCATTGGGAAAAACAAAAACATGTTTTTATGTATTCCCAATTTACTTGTTATAAGTATACTGTTCGGATGGAAGAGTACCCACATTTAAAACTTAGAGTACACCTACACTAAGATAAATTGAAAATGTGTGGAAAAAATGTAATTCTATATTTTCTCCCTCATAACTTGCAGTGCAAATTTTAGCAAATAGATTCCACCACTCATGAAGACAATTTTTCCCTCAAAATTCATCCTTGTTTATTGGCTTCAGTTCAACCAAGTAATTAACATCCTTGGAATTCCATTTTTCTTGTTTATCCTAAAAATCTATGATAGGTGGTAGTGTTAGGGTTGAGAAAAAAATTGATAAATAAATTACAAAGCCTAAAGCTTTGGTGACTAAGGTTCATATATGCACTAAAGTTTTGGTTGCCACCCATGTCTACTATTCCTCCTAGTTTATCGATTACTCTAAAGGCCTTCAAGTATATTTCGTGGGCCTATAATATGGGGAAGACAACTTTGATGGAGTTGATTGGGGCCTCTAGTGTACTCTAAGATAGCATGTCAATTTGGGCGTCATTAAGAATAGTATTTAAGCCTGAACTTACTTGTCAAATGGGTCATTGAAGTGATGAATGGAAATGAGGCTTCAAAAACATTACTCAAGCATGGCATTCCATAGGGATCTCTATAGTGCAAGAAATCTTAAGAGGGCATTTCCTTGCAAATGCTATTTACTACTTTTGCTTCACTAAAAATTGGAAGCCATTCATGCCCTAAAGAGTCCTTTCCTTGGAACTCAGTGGCTTTTTAATTATCATTGTGTTTGACAGCTCCCTTTACTAAGAATATTGGCAAATCATTAGATAAAATGCCCTAGTGCTTGACCTTAGATGTTCCATAAAGTTATTTACACATCATTTGCGATCAAAGAGAGGGATTGGCTTACATGGCCAGAGATTAAGCTTCCATACAAACAAGCCAATGTTGATGGCATATCTTTGAATAGTGACACCCTTGATTCAAGATTCTCTTTTCTTAAGTTGAGACAACAATCCCAGACTTCATGGCAAGGCTAAAAATGGAGCTGCTCAAGAACTTTCACCAAATATTACTTATTGATGACTATAAGCGGTTTCACTTTGGGCGTGTCTTAATGACCCTTTGAACATGTGTTTAAATGTCAAGTCCTAATAAAAGACTTTGGTTTCTCTAGTTATGAAGCCTATTGAAGCTAACATTATAACCAAATAAAGTTATTTTGGCATGGTTCCTAATCATGGAAGGTATTCTTCTTGATAAAGCATTAATAGATCTGGGAGTTTGAAACTTTTTTTTCTTGTCGAGCTAAATCCCTATAACTTTTTTTTCCGGTCCCTAAGCAAAATATTTTGTAACTAATAGTTTGGAACTAATAGCCCATGCAACATGAGCAGGGAACCACCTAGGTCTTCCCATGCCCAACGAACACTATCACCGTAGAAATGATAGGGCTTGCCATTCAGGAAAGTCCACAAAGTCATTAGATGCATAAAAGCAAGCCAGCGTAACTAGCCTCCTCCAACACATTATAACAAGTTTTTGACAATGGCACTAAGCAATTTAAGTTACGAAACCGGCCTCCTCCGACACATTATAGCAAGTTTCTGACTATGGCACTAAGCATTTTAAAGTTATGAAACCCAGATGGGAGCCATCTCAAGTTATCATAATGAGCCTCCGCTAAATGTTGAGTCAATGCCAAATGCTACTTATTTATGCCCAAGCTAATGCCTTCAAGTTCGAACCTATGCTTATTATATTTATTTTGTACTTGAATATTTGCAGTTGTATGTTATAGGTGTTGTGATAAGTGTTGTGCGGTAAACCAACCCCATTGTTTTTGTATAAAAATGATGAATATATTGTTTATAACGAATAATCAAGCAACACTTTGAAAAATGCTGTAACATTATAGTATATAATATAATAATCATCATTGAAGAACAACTTGGTAGCAACTTGTAAACCTCACTGGGTCTCACCAAAAAAACAAAAGCTTCAATTTAAACTTGAATGGCACTACGTGGGGCACCCTTTGGCACACTTGACGTTGAGTAACAAGGAACAAATCTGAATGAGTCTTATTATTATACTTTCAATACATGACAAGGCATCAAACAACCAATTATTAGAGGCACTAGCAACAGTTGAAGGAATAATTTTGTTTGTCTCCAACGAACTCCAGTCAATAACAAAGAACTTTCAGTACATTGGCAAGGCATCAAACAACCAATTATTAGAGGCACTAGCAACAGTTGAAGGAATAACGTTGTGCATCTCCAACGAACTCCAGTCATTAACAAGGATCAAATCTGAAGGTGTCTTGTTATTATACTTTTAACTTTTAATACATTGGCAAGGCATCAAACAAACCAATTAGAGGCACTTGCAACAGCTGAAGGAATAATGCTCCAGTCAATTGAGATTGAAGAAGATTCAAAACTTCTAATACACATCCTCAATAAGCATGCAATTCACTGAGATGGGTTCCTTGGGGAAAAGGTCCTCTAGGTTAAGCATGTATCGAAGCCAATAACTTCGGGGCATTCATGCCAAAAGATCAATTTATAAGATTGTCAAACCCATATACCAAGCAAGTAGTACACAAGGAAATGTTTTCATCCATGTTAGAAAACTACAAGGAAACTAAAAGCTGGTGGGTATGGTTGACGAAAACCGATCAAACCCCAACCATGGAATATATTTGATTTGAACTGGCAAGACTAAATATTATGAAACCTTTGGGAAGACCTCATTTAATTCAGTGCAAAGGGAATGGAATAAAGTGTACCTTGTGTAGGTGGCATGATCCTCAAGAATACATCTTCCCCCAGCACTTTGCAATATGGTTGCTTTGTCATGTGATGTTTTCATTTTTCACCCCTCATCGATCAGATGCACAGTAATGCCATGAGAAAAGCCATAGAAGATAACCACCCTATCCATACGCCACCATAACCTTTCCTTTGATCAGGGTCACAATTAAGGCAACATGCTCACTCAGAAGCGAAAGTTCCTTTTGAGGATGGCAGGCAGAAATATTTTCTCTGGAGTTGTTTGATTCGCTCTTCAATGTCCTATTTGTCAATGACATGCACAGAAAAGAAAATGCAAGACAAGGTCTTATTTGCGTGTCCTCATATGAGAGATACCAGTAGTACTAGGCTAATTGATAGAAAACATGTGGCTATGTTTGAGATAAATATCAGAAAAGGGACAAATTATAATTGATGTATAGGAACCACAAATGGCTGGGAACTAGAACCAAACCTCCAAGGTCATGATTAGGATCTGTTGGGTGTGATACTCCTCATATATCCAGAGACTTGATAACTTTCTACCTGGGAACTAGAACCAAACCTTGTAGAAGGTGATAAGGTTCTTCAGGTTGTGACACCGTCTTCCTAGAGACTACATAGTAACTTTCAACTCCAAAATATCATTGACCATGTCAAAGTTCACTGCACACATGCACAGCATAAGCTGTGGGAGAAAAAAATTATGCTAAGTTAGGAACTAGAACCAAACCATGTAGATGGTGATTCATGCTCCCCATCTTCTGGGACTCTCGGTAACTTTATATTCTAAAATGCCATGTCAAACTCCAGAGCACACATGCATAACATAAAATGTATTCAATTGTCTTTGTATTGTTTATAAAAAGGATTCAGAAAACAAATTTTGTTTCAAATTTAAATGTTTAAAATATAGATATATCTTCAACCAAAAACAGATAACCCTGTAATAGACAAATATTATCTCAAATTTGATTAACCCCAATATAAGTATTGAAAATATGGATAAATCTTTAACAAAAACAGGTCACCCTGTAACTGACATGCTTATAGAAAATTCGAACCCCATTATTATTGTCAAAATAGAATGCTCATCGGAAAATGAGCAAGACATATTTGAACGAAACTGCACGACAAAGTGATGTCCTTCATATAACTGACCTAATCATATCAACCCTACATATGATAGTCAAATATCCCAAAATATTAACAGATTAATAATCATTTCAAAGGGCCTATACATGTAGAAGGCACAGGAACGAGAATTGCATCGTGGAAAAACACAAGTACTAGCCTGTGTGACTTTTAAGCTGGGTGCCTCAATCATAGAAACCATTGAATGTCTTTAAATATCATTTAGGATAGATACCATTTATAAAGGCTTGTATACAGAATGCAAAGGAACACGAATTGCATGGTGAAAACACATTAGTGGCCTGCATGACTTTAAGCTCGGTGCCTCAAGTATATAAGCCATTGAATATGTATTTTTTGATGTATAATTTAGAATCTTATAATACTTACCAAAGTGTTTGTAAAACAACATATACAGATTTGATATAGTTCAAATACTTGAATATTAATTGGAGGAACATGTATCATGTAATTTTTATTCATATAAAAAACTGGAAATGATATAGCACAAATATTTAAATATTCTCAGCTCTGTTCGTTGATTCAAACTCCAATCTTCATTAATAGATATATCCCCGTCCTCCCTGTAGCCAGCCATATACAACCAAAACAAAAATATTTGGGCTTCAAAACATATAAATGTGTTTTAAGGCAACTGATTCGTGATTTTTAAGGCCAAATATTCTAGTCTATGAAGTTCATTATAAAAGAGCACATATAACTCATGATCATGCTAGGAAAAGCAGGTAAACAACAGAGTTGACTATCAAAAGGACGCATAGCAAGAACAGAATGACATTATCCACCCAAATGCCGGTAAGAGGCATGCAATGTGGAAACAATTAGAGTGCCATATATGAAGACAAAACTAACACACCAACGTTTTGTGCCATCTGGTAAACTTGATAAGCCTCGAAAACTATATGAAATAAGATCTACCAAATCATATTTACGATACAGGGCATCTAACTGAAATGGAAAAACAAAATCATATGATAAAAATATTCTGAGAATGCAGTGGACATATATGATATCCTGCCACCAAAAGACATACTATTTTATGCTTCTCATAGATACAACAATTGTCGTACAATGCCGGGTCAGGCACTTCCAAGCATACACCTCCATATTCTGAACTCCTTTTGAAAATAGTATTCAGCCTGTAGACTCCTCACATGCAACATGCTCTTCTTTATTTGATATTTTTTCTGGCTAAAACGATGCTCCAATGAATGGATCTATTAGCATGCCATTTTGAACAGAGGACTTGTGCAAGACTCAGAGTCTTATGTACCATATTGCTTGTATGGGCTCTCCTAAATGGACTTTCAAAAGAATAGCCATTTATAGCAATCCTTTATTTATTGCACTGGTATAACAACATATTTCAACCAGAGCACCTACTACTCTTGGCTCTTGCCAGCGTTTTCATTTGATAATTTTGTAGCATCTCGGATATAAGTAAGAGGTCGTGACAACTGTGCAGAGGCTGGACCAGCAGGATTTCCACCAAATACAGGGACAGAGTTCACTCCCGATGGAGGTTCATTTAGAGGAGCTGAATTGTCAGAGGTTCCACCTGATGATGCATCTCGCCTCCATTGTAGACTACGAGAAACAAAAGGCCTTGGCATGTAGCCTCTCCTGTATGTACTAGCTAAGCCTCTTCCATATACAGCTCGTGTTGGACGCCAGGCACTAAATGGGAGAGGTCGACGTAATGGGGGGCGAGCAATGATAGAAGGTTCAACATGTGAAGCATTTTTCCGCACAACCTGTGAACAAGTAATATCATAAGCACTGTATACTAAATATAATAGGCCTTAATGTTAACTTCATAGTGGAGATGCAAACCCAGTAAACTTCAAAAACATGCAGCACTACCTTCAGCATTCTTGACATAAATGATGTCTCATTTAAGGTCAATGCAATTTCAGCTGTTTCTCTGCAAGAGAACTCTATGTATGCTGACCTGTTATGAAAGGATAGAAGTTAAACACAGAGAAAGTAACTTTATGGTTCCATGCAAAAAAATCACACTAGTTAATCAAAAGTAAATATAATATATACATCACAGTGCTCAAAGAATAAATCAAGACGATGGAATCACTGTTTACCCTTTCGGTTGGCCAGTTGCAGCATCAGTTAGCATAATAACTTTGACCACTTCTCCACAGCGACTAAAATGCTTAGTTATTGCCTCTTTTGTCGCTGCAAAGTGAACCTGAGTATCCACCAACAAAAGGAAAGTTAAAAACCAACTCAAACTATAAACCAAAAGCTTTCCTATCCAACATAGTGGAAATTCTGAGGTCCCTACACTTAAGATGGTGTGACACACAATATCAAACCATGTGGATTTAATCATTTTGAAAAAGTAATACTTACGATTTTTATAATAAATTATAATAATAAGATGTATGAGACCCCCTTGTTTGTGGGACAAGGGACCACTCTGCACAGCAATTTGACTGCTTAGTCTATGAAAGTATACATACCCTACCCCCACCAGATTTGAAACTGTGACCTTTTGAACCCCAAGATTGCCTGTGCAACTGGAGGCTAATTTCCAACTCAATTTCATCATGGTGAGTTGATTACAAGTACATCTAGAGTTTCACGTTTATCAGAGCCAGCTACACATCGATCTTCATCAGATTTGGATGACTTGCTACTTGGTTCTACTTTGTAGGAGCCAGAGTTCTGGGACCCACATATCAGAGTCAGCTGCATATTCTTGGTCCTTGCATGTTCAAGATGCTGTTGAGCCTCTTTCGGGCAACATGCAGCAGTTTCATGACACTGCCATTTTTAGCAATTAGTGTTTCAAGGTGTGCGCACTGATTCTGTGC
Organism: Pinus taeda; assembly: GCA_000404065.3. NCBI lineage: Eukaryota > Viridiplantae > Streptophyta > Pinopsida > Pinales > Pinaceae > Pinus > Pinus taeda. The sequence goes on along the minus strand of APFE030318764.1, from coordinate 238,436 downwards.
ACATACCCGGGATTTCTTGCAGAAAGGTAAGTCTAATGAGACTATCTTCATGGACATGCAAGACACTGCTATATTTAGCAGTGTCTATTTTAGCATAGTTTTGCAAAAAGGCCGGTTTGAACCAGTAACTGGTCGAACTGGCCGGTCAGCAAAGTCCAGACATTGAATTGGCCAATAAACTCAGTTTAGGGACTGGTTGGTACCGAGCTGGTTTGGTATCTATCCAGTACCAACCAGTCCAAACCGGCTGGTTCTGCTAAAAACCAATCTGGGTCATTGATGTGCACATGGTGAGAATGGGGACCCGCAGGTGGTTTGTTCAGCTGGTTTCTAAAGAAAATGGGCAGTTTCCGTCCAAAATATGCCCCCCTAAACTTAGAAAAACAGCTCTGTGCTCCTATTTGCCTCAATTCTCGTTTCAAGTTTTTTTGAGCATATGAGAGCTTGGGGTTCTGGAATAGCACTGAGTTTTGCAGCAACAGCAACAAGTTTTGAGGTTCTTTGTCACCTTCGAGATGGTTTTGAGTGAGTTTGGAGCTGTCTAGTGTAGTTGGAATTTTTGGGAGGAGGCTTTGGCAGCTGGTTTTCATTCCCAGGTATGCTTTCTCTCTTTAAAATGTCTGGATTTGATTGCTGTACATGATCTTAGTTTTTACCCCTTTTTCAATTTTTAGGAGGCAGCTTTGGCAGCTAGTTTTCATTACCAGGTATGCTTTCTCTCTTTAAAAAGTCAAGAATTGATTGTTGTCCATGTTCTTAATTTTTCCCCTTTCTCAAGTATAAAACAGCCCCTCTTCACAGGTTAAATCTCCCTCATTCTTTTTTCAAAGTTATCATAGGTTTTTGCATTTTACTTAGTTGCATTTTTTTCTATTTGCAGATCTCTCTCCCTTCAAATCTGAAATTTCATCATCCACCATGGCCCCAAAAGCCAAAGATGCTGCATGGGTTCAATGTGATGTTGTTGATGGCAAGATGTTGTGCAAAGTGCAAACATTGCAAGCACCCAATGGAGTGGGGGGTATTTTTAGGTTGAAACAACACTTGGCTGGTATAAGAGACCCAAATAAAGTGATAAGGCCTATTTGGAAGAATACCTTGAAAAGTTTGGGAAGTTTGAGGAAGAAAAGGCTAGGGAAAAGGCTATACAAGCAGAAATTACAAGGAAGAAGAAACTTGCAGAAGATATGGATAGGAAAGGCGCAAGTGGATTTGATGATATTGACCTTCAAGACTCCTCTATCCCTTCCACCAATGTCCATGAACCCTTCCATTATATCCTCCCCCTCTTGGGTCTCAAAATCGAGCTAAAGGTAAAAAAGAAACATTACAATCTATTTCACACCTTCCTCCACCTTTGCCTCTGTTATTGCCACTGCCTCCCAACCAAGTCTATCTCAACCCGCCTAAGATACCCATTGGGAAAAGCAATGCAAAGAAGTTGTTTTTCAATACAATGCAAAAAGGTGGTATGATCCAGACATCCCCATTAATGCTACCCACTCACCTTACTGCCAAGCTATGTGGGACTCTGTTATAATTGCATAAAGGGCTTCAAAGGCCCTAGTATGCATGACTTGAGGAGGAACTCTTTTGCAAAAAGAGGTTTTGTCCATTGAAAAATATTTGACTGAGTTTGAACTTTGGAGTCTTTGACACAAACAAGTTGTTCCGTCATGTCAAATGGATGTACTGATGGAAAAAATAGCATTATCATAAATTCCCAATCTCTTGCCCTCAAGGAAGCAGGTTTTTGAAATCAGTTAATACATCTGATAGGGTGAAAGATGCAAACCTGTTATTTGAGCTTTTGGATGAGATGGTCAGGACAGTAGGGGAGCAAAATGTTGTGCAAAACATCATCGATAATGCCTCAAACTATTTTCTTGCTGAAAAGATGCTAGAGTCCAAATATAGGACCATATTATGAACCCCATTTGCTGCACATTGCATAGACCTCATGCTTGAGGACATAGGCAAAATGGGGTGGGTAAAGAACACTGTAGAGCATGCCAAGTGTATCACAAAATACATCTACAACCACTCATGGGTATTAAGCCTAATGAGGAAAAAACCTGGGGACAAGGAGCTTGTTAGCCCTGCTAACATAAGATTTGCAACAAAACTTACAGAACATGTTTTTCAATAATGATTGGAATTCATCTTGATGGGTTTGTACTTTGTAGTCCAAATGGAAAAGACACCAAAAAGAACGTTGTTGACAACATTTAAAAAAAAAACAGCAACGCTTGTAAAAATTGGAGACCCACTTGTTAAGGTGTTGCAGTTGGTGGGTGGGGAAAATGGCCATGGACTACATCTATGAGTCTATGGTGGCAAAGAAGCATATACGCGTAGCCTACAAAGATCGAGTAGGTAAATATGGGCCTATTTGGGAGATATTGATAACAAAAGGAACAATCAACTCCATTGTCCTATACATGTAAGCGGGTATTTCCTAAACCCAATGTATCATTATAGAGCTCGGTTAGGAGAAAATCAAAATGGGGATGTCTAAGATGGGTTGTATGAGTGCTTGGAGCACACAATCCCTGATGAGTCCGAGCAATTGGAAATACATTGATAGATCAGTACTTTCAGTAGGGCCACGGGCACATTTGGCAAAGATTGCAAGGGATGTGGATCAGCCAAACTTGCAATGCTCTTAGGTGTGAGTGCAAATGGTCTGTTTACAAGTGAATTCACGTGAAGAAGAGAAATTGTTTGGAACGAAAATAGTTAAATGATCTCGTCTTCATGTAGTACAACCTTTGACTAAGGCGCAACTAGTTGTTGATCAAAAGACCCAATACAGATCCTATTGTGTTGGATGATATTGAACCAACTTCAGAATGGGTGGAGGAAACTCAACCAGTGTGATCCTAATTTTGATATTTGATGCCATGGAGTTTGGAAGGGGGTTGTGATATTCCTACTTAGTGTTTCACTAAGTAAATATCATGTTTTGCTAAATTTTGGCATATTACGTTGTTTCACTTAGGAGAAGTGGGCTTAGGGGACCCACATTCGATTTTTGGCATGAGAAGCACCCCAACATTATAGTTCGATGGAAACATTGTGGCTTTGGTGGAGTGTGGGGGCCACCACAAGGGAATTTCGGCCCACATGGAGAGTACGCTCTCATTGGAGCAAAATTGTTGTGGGAAATTTGATGTGGACCCACATGGGCAACCTTGGAGGCAAATCAACAAAAGGAAGGAAGGGCTCTCATTTTGCTCATCATCTATCATTTTCAGAATTTGTCTTTTGGCATAGCACGCTTGAGCAGTGAGCAAGGTCTGCATGTGTTGTTCAGCACACCAGCTGATTCCGAGCGGAAATCCCAGCCATTGCTTGGGTGGACTTCGAGTGCCAGCCCAAGGAGGGAGTTCTACTTCATCCCAATTCGTACCAACAACAGTGAGTCGAGTTACAACAGCAGGGAGAGTTACAACAGTGCAGGGACGACACAATCATAGCTAGAGGCACTTTGGGAAGTTGAGGAGTGAGGGGAGTTTGTGGAGGAAATTTGGAGGGAAGGCTTGGGGAGCCTTCTAACAAGGTTTGCAAACATTCTTGGAGCATTTAGCAACAGAATATTCAAGTGGGTCGATTTACCCAGCAAGAGAGCCAGTCAAGCCCAAGAGGGTCGAATTTCTGGGGTCAAGCTTTGGCCAAACACTTTGTGGGTTATTTTGGGTTTCTTGAGTAGAGGTCGAGATTAATTTCCTGTAATTTTCTAAGCAACGAAGAGGGCTCTAACAACAGATCATTTCGAGCAACAACACATTTCTAGCATCTACAGCACAGCACTTGGATCGAATTAGCAGCAGATTAGAGAAGGGTGTTTCATTGATTATTTTGGGCTTTTGCTAGCTTGCCTAGAGCAAGCCCAGGTGCACTCATTCTAGCACCTTGTTGTAATAAGATGAGTACAGAGTTTAGTTTGGATGCAAATTCGTGGTCTAATTGTTTGTTTTGATTTCATGGTGTGTTTGTCTATTTTGCTTTGTATATTTACTATTAATTTTCCCTTAAGGATATTACAGTGGTATCAGAGCTCATAGACTTAGCACGATGTGTGGGAGCAACACACTCTGACACCGGAGGATAGGTAGAACGTGACATAGCAGAGGCAGAGGTGACTACAGAACTGGAGCTAGAAGAAACCAACATGGGGGACAATGAAGGAGACAAAAGGGAGGAGGAGAAGGAGTTTGCCCAACTCCTACTGCAAGCAATACAGGATTTATCTCAAAACACTGAAGGAATGGGCCAGTGAAATGGCAATGGCAACAAGGGTAAGGGAGTCCAAGGGGATTTCCACTATGGAGAAGCATATGGCACCTCACAGCACCATGCATCTCTCCATGCCAACATGCCATTGATTCAGAACACACCCCCTAGATCCACCATTCCTACATTCCTACAATCTGGAGCAGGTGAGCAATCAGAGTAGGAGGAGGCACGTTATGGGGACTATTTCCTGGAGTATCAGTCTTATGCGCCTGATTTTAGGAGGGCCATTACTTTCAAAGATTTATGTCAGTGGAAGGGAAAGAATAAGCCCAAGGGACAGAGCGTAGGAGGTCACATGTAGGGGACAGATTTGCAACGCACTGTGTGCAGGCTATTTCACCCAACCTTCGATGGGTCCTCCAAGAGCTCGGCCAAGGTATGGGTCGAAAACCTGGATGTTTACTTCCAGTTGAACCAAACGATAGAGGGAGAGGCAATCAAGATTGCCACATTACATCTGGAAGAGGAAGCCCACGACTGATAGTTCCACAAATTGACCACGACGCCACATTGGACATGCGGGGGTAACTTCACTAGGAGGGTGTTGGAGCGGTTTGAGAGGAAGGAATCCGACAGAGTATTTCAGGGAGCTACAAGGATCAAGCAGACCGAGAGTGCAAAAGCCTACATCTCAGAGTTTCTGCAATTGTCTGTGATGGTGCTTGGCTTGTCAGAGTCTAGGAGGATCTTCATGTTTGTGGATAGGGTAGCAAAGCCATTGCGTGGGTTAGTGAGGTCCAACAAACCCACTACATTACAAGATGCAGTAGGGAGAGCCCGAGATTTACAAGATGCCCTACCTAGGGCACGAGCACGGTTACCCCCTAGACAGGGATTCCAGCAGAGGGGGAAAGACACCAAGGCTCCACCACCAAGAGCTAATCAGGTGCGTGGGCAGCTGGATGAGGAGACTTGGAGAGACCTCAGGAGGAGGAAATTGTGCTTCACTTGTCAAGAGTCGTGGGCACCAGGCCATAGGTGTGCAACAGGCAAGGCCCACTATATTGAGGTCTTCTCTAACAGTGATGCAAAGGATGAGACCTATTTTGAGATGGGTTGAGAGGACAATGCAACACCTCAAGGGGGAGGACCACCACTAGCAGGGGGTGTTTCCTTCGCACCTACTGGAGGGGTCCTTGCATCATTGTGTGGGGTACCAAAGTTCTTGATTGAGGATTAGAGGCACTATTCAGGGGCAGCATATATCATTTTTGGTGGACAGAGGGGCTACCCACAACTTCATTGATGCTCAGTTGGTTCAGAGGAGGGGCATCACAACTAAGGAGTTTGAGGGATTCTCAGTTCTTGTGCCTAGGGACAAAACCATGTAGTGCACTTGTTATGTGCCAACCTTGATAGTGACCATGGGGAACTACTCCATGACAGATCATTTCTTTGTGGTGGATGTACCAGACACCAAAGTAGTGTTGAGAGTCCAGTGGCTCTATACACTTGGTAGAGTCACAATAGACTATAGGAGGTTGGAGATGGAGATTGTAGGACCAGATGGCAAGACAATGTTGCTTCGAGGGATACACTCATACTCACCGCAAACTGTTTCGGCCCACAGAATGGAGGTTGACTTGAGACATGGAGACATTGAGTGGGTTGTGGAGATGAGGATCTCAAAGGTTGGGGGAAAGCCCAAGCCACCACATCCAGAGATACAAGTTATTCTTGACAGGTATCCAGTGGTATTTGGGGACGTACCATCGGGTCAACCACCTAACCAGGGGTTTGAGCACACTATCGAGTTGGAGCCATGGCTGCAGGTCATCATTACCACCCCAAGCCACCACATCCAGAGATACAAGTTATTCATGACAGGTATCCAGTGGTATTTGGGGACGTACCATCGGGTCAACCACCTAACTAGGGGTTTGAGCACACTATCGAGTTGGAGCCATGGCTGCAGGTCATCATTACCACCCCTTATCAACATCCCAAGGCTTCTCAGGATGAGATCGAGAGGGCCATCCATGAGCTATTGGCACTTAGGCACATCAAGCCCAGCTGTAGCCCTTTTGCCTCATCAGCTATGTTAGTGAAGAAGGACGAATCCTTACGAATGTGCATCGATTACAAGGCCCTCAACAAGAAAACACTAAAGAACCGCTATCCCACTCCCCGTATAGATGAGTTGATGGATGAGCTTAGGGGAGTTAAGTTCTTCTCGAAGATTGATTTGCGGTTGGGGTACCATCAAATTCGGGGGAGGGCACTTCGAGTTCCTGGTTATGCCCTTCAGGCTGACCAACGCACCTACGACATTCCAATCATGCATGAACCACGTGTTTCGTGGGTAGTTGAGGAAATTCGTGTTGATGTTCTTTGATGACATATTGATTTACAGTCGGACATGGGAAGAGCATTTGCAACACCTTGAGGCAGTATTGCACATTCTAGAGCAGTGGTTCTATGCCAAACTATCCAAGTGCGAGTTTGGGCTGACCAAGATGCTCTACCTAAGGCACATCATTTGGGAGGACGGTGACAGAGTACATGAAGAGAAAATCAGGGCTATCCAAGATTGGCCAAAGCCCCGAAATGTGACCGAGTTGAGGGGTTTCATGGGCATTTGCACTTATTACAGGAAGTTTGTGAAGTGCTTCTCCTAGTTAGTCGCACCCCTCACCGACTTTAAGAAGGGGGCCTTTGAGTGGAACACTACAGCGCAGGAGACATTTGATCGCCTCAAGGAGGTCATGAGTAGTTGTCTGGTATTGGCACTTCTTGACTTCACTCGGCCTTTCGTGTTGGAGTGTGATGCATCAGGAGTGGGTATGGGGGCCATATTCATGCGGGGGATCACCCCATAGCCTTTCAGAGCCAAAAGCTACTACCCCAAGAGCTACTTTACTCCATCTATGATAAGGAGATGTTGGCCATCATGCATGTGTTGTCCAAGTTCGGGTAGTATTTGGTGGGGAACAGGTTTAAGGTCAAGACCGATCACAACAACCTCAGGTTCTTTTTGGAGCAGAAACAGTTGCAGGAGAGGCAGCAAAAGTGGGTGAGCAAACTACAGGCATACAACTTTGACATTGAGTATGTCAAAGGGAAGCACAATGTAGTGGTTGATGCGTTGTCCAGGAGACCAGCCACTCTTTCCTTGATGAGCATCGCCCCAGATTGGAGGGCGCAATTTTTAGAAGGGTACTCCAAGGACAAGTTTGCATGTGAGGTCCTTGATGGGTTGGTGACAGATGATCGGTATTTGGAGATGAATAAGGTGATCTACTATCGAGAACGGATTTACTTGGTACCCAACTCCCTGCTACGGGAGAAGATTCTACAAGTTGTTCATGATTCACCATTAGTAGGGGCCAGGGCACCAAGGGTTCACAAAGACATATCGGGCCATCAGGGAGCGCTTTGCATGGAAGGGCCTCAAGGATGATGTTCTACGACATATCCAAGAGTGCGACACATGCCAGCGAAACAAGGGACAGCAGACACACCCCGCGGGCCTATTGCAGTCGCTTCCCATTCCGGAGGGGAAATGGGAGAGCATATCGATGGACTTCATTACCGGGTTGCCCACAATATAGGGCAAAAAACTGCATCTATGTAGTGGTGGACCACTTAACATAATACGCTCACTTCTTCGCTATTCCAACTCGGTACTCAGCCTCACTGGTGGCCGAATTGTTTTTCAAGGAGGTGTTTCGGCTACATGGCCTCTCGAAGACCATCATCAGCGACCAGGACAGCAGGTTCATGGGTGGCTTTTGGCAGGAGCTATTTCAGTTGGTGGGTACTGAGCTCACCTAGAGTACTAGTTACCACCCTCAAACAGACGGGCAAACGGAGATAGTTAACAAGTGGTTGGAGGGCTACTTGCATAACTATGTGACAGAGCAGCAAAGAGCGTGGGTATGGTGGCTGCACTTGGGTGAATATTGCTACAACTCTACGCATCACATGCCTATAGGTATGTTGCCATTCCGAGCTCTATATGGTTATGATTATCTTGCGCTAACATTATGTTGGGAGATAGCAGGGCCCCAAGGGCCAAGAACTGGATACAGGAGAGCCAAAATATCTTGAGGGTTGTGAAGGACAACTTGCAAATGGCCCAAAATCATCAAAATCTTTATGCAGACAAGGGCAGAGTTGAGAGGTAGTTTGAAGTATTGGACTTGGTATTTTTGAGGCTCCAGTCGTACAGGCAGTCTACGCTCAAGCAAAAGGGGGTCGAGAAGCTCAAACCCCGCTTCTATGGGCCTTATCGTGTCATCCCTTGGAGGGTGGGGGAAGCAGCATATGAGCTAGAGCTACCTCGGGGAGTCGGGTGCACAACATTTTTCATGTGTCTTGCCTAAAGAAGGCATTAGGACAATAGGTTACAACTGCTACAAAGTTACCCCCTATGGACGATGAGGGGCATTTAGTGCTAGAACCAGAGGCCATTTTGAACACCAGGGAGAGACATCTGTGTAATAGGGTCATCAAGGAGTTTTTGATTCGATGGAGGAATCTACTAGATGACGACACCATCTGGGAGGGGGAACAAATACTACAGCATCCCTCTTTGCAGTTGCTTGAGGACAAGCAATGATTTGGCGAGGAGCACTGTGATATTCCTACTTAGTGTTTCACTAAGTAAATATCAATTTTTACTGAATTTTGGCGTATTACATTGTTTCACTTAGGAGAAGTGGGCTAACGGGACAGACATTCGATTTTTGGCATGAGAAGCACCCCAACATTAGAGTTTGATGGAAAGATTACGGCTTTGGTGGAGTGTGGGGGCCACCACAAGGGAATTTTGGCCCACATGGAGAGTACGCTCTCATTGGAGCGAAATGGTGAGGGAAATTCGATGTGGATCCACATGGGAAACCTCGGGGGAAAATCAACAAAAGGAAGCAGGGGCTCTCATTTTTCTCACCATCTATCATTTTCAGAATTTGTCTTTTGGCATAGCATGCTTGAGCAGTGAGCCAAGTCCGCATGTGTTTTTTAGCATGTCGGGTGTTTCCGAGCAGAAATTCCAGCCCTTGCTTCGGTGGACTTCGAGTGCCAGCCCAAGGAGGAAGTTCTACTTCATCCCAATTCGTACCAACAGCAATGCAGGGACTGCGCAGTCATATAGCTAGAGGCACTCCAGGAAGTTGAGGAGTATGGGAATTTGTGGAGGAAAATTGGAGGGAAGGCTTGGGGAGTCTTCTAACAAGGTTTGCAGACATTTTTGGAGCATTCAGCAGCAGAATCTTCAAGTGGGTCGATTTACCTAGCAGGAGAGCCAATCAAGCCCAAGAGGGTCGAATTTTTGGGGTTAGGATTTGGTCAAACCCTTTGTGGGTTATTCTGGGTTTCTTGAGTAGAGGTTGGGATTAATTTCCCGAAATTTTCCGAGTAGCAGAGAGGGCTCTAACAGTAGATCATTTCGGACAGTAACACATTCCTGGGCACCTACAATGCAGCACTTGGGCCGAATTAGCATCAAATTGAGGAGGGTGTTTCATTGATAATTTTAGGTTTTTGGTAGCTTGTCTAAAGCAAGCCTAGGTGCACCCATTCCAAGACCTTGTTGTACACCTCTTTCCATTAATAGAATGAGTACACAATGTAATTTGGATGCAAATTCTTGGTTTGATTGTTTGTTTTGATTTCATGGTGTGTTTGTCTATTTTGCTTTGAATATTTACTGCTAATTTTACCCTAGGGATATTACAAGGGTTGATCCCAATGCATATATGGTACTTGAATCATGATTGAAAGGAAGCAAACCACCTAGCATGACACATGGTGAGGAAAGCACTAGTCATGCAGCTTAGACAACTTTTGCTTCTAGTTTTGCTAGGCCTAGTGTTGCTACTAAGTTGTAGAGTCTGAGCCAAATGATGTTTATGTAGTTCATGGTGATAATCCCATGTCTAGTAGTGGTGATAGGTTTGATGAATGAACATGTTGATCAGTTATTTATTGTAGCCTAATGGCCTAGTATCATGAGTTGTAGCATTGTTTTTTAATTCTAAAGGCCATTTAGAACCTCATTGACTCTATATTTTGTTGATTATATGTATTGCACTAGGTGCCATTTTGATATGTGCACCCTTACATGGTATAAAGATAAGCAAAATTTGCATATTTTGTCTCTAATGGTTTGAAATTATGATTTGAAATCTTAAAAATAATATTTTTCATTAAAAAACAAAAATTTATGTATTTTTTCCACTTATGGTTCATTGAATCCGATAAGATCCAATTTTGGTTCAAACCCAGTTTGATAGATGGCCCGATTCAAAACTCAATTCTAGTTTTTAAAACTATGATTTTTAGAAGTTATATTTAGCAAATGTCCCATAGTAGTTCTCTTCATATTCAGGTTTCATATTTTTTAGGAACTACACAACAAACTTTGGCATATCTATTTTTTAGCAGGTCGAAGAGAGTGTCGAAGAGAGTGTCAAGTTTTTGGTGTGTTGGTGTGGAGTGGTGGAGTTGATTCCAAACACCAGTTTGGGTGGGAGAAGTATGGTTTGAAAATTGATTTTAGTGGGTTAGAAATGGATGGATGTTGAGTATGTGTTATATTCTTTCCACGACTAGCTCCAGGCAATTACACAAAATATCCTTCCAAGATTACAAAGAATCAATGTTTTAAAACTCCGACTCCGGTTCATAAACGGTCGAGGGTCGGCTCCGACTCAGACTCGACATCGACTCAGTCAGTTTGATTTCAATGACTCGATCATCGTAAAAAATACATTAAATATTTATTTTTTTATATATAATAATAAAATAAATAAAAATAAAAACATAATCTTAAAGATTTTCGTTCATGTTTCCAAACACAAATCTTTAGAATATAGAAAGAAGACAACACATGATCAAAGTAGGATCATGAATATATCCCTTATATCAAAATGGCACCTAGTGCGTTGTCCAATACATACAAGAATGATGATATAGAGATCAAAACAAAAACACATAACCAAGGAGGCTAGAAATGGCCTCTACAACAAAAGTAAACTACAAAACATCACTAGTCACCAGTATTATTGGCTACTGCTAGAGGAGCCAACGTCATCTGGCTCAGACTCTAAATCAGAGTCGGACAAGGAAACCCATGGCTCCTCCTCATCATCATCTCCAACTTGCAACTATAGTAGTAGAAGTGGTAGCACTAGCAAGCTGTGCAACAGTTGCATGCTGAGATAGACGAGATATGCGCTTCCATGATGGATGAGTAGAGGAAGCGCCTGCAACTGAAGGACTTGGGGTTGGGCTTGAGGCTGGTACAAGTGGATCTGCATTCAACTAAACATTTTCTTCAACTAATGCCTCCGTCTGTAAATCCAAATCAAAATCCTCATCAGAATCAAACTCTGTTGGATGACTCTCCACTACCCAATCTAATGTTGGATCAATATCATCCAACACAATGGGATTTGAATCGGGTCTTTTGTTCAGCAATTGGTTGCATCTGAGTCGGAGGTTGTATTGGACATAGACTAGATCATTTAATCGTTTTTTATACAAACGATTTCTCTTCCTTGTGTGAATCCTCTCGAAGAGAGACCAATTGCGCTCACACCCAATAGCACTGCAAGTTTGACTCAAAATACGAATTGGAAGCTTCTGCAATTGCAGACAATGGCTACCAAATGCCTCCCGCATTGTGCTGCAAAAAACATAGTTGTGTAATGAGTTAGCTCAACAAAATTACAAATTATATCCAACTTTGAAATTATAAACAATTTAACAAAATAAGAATTTGAAAAATGAAATTGTTTGTTTACCTGGCTCATCTGCTTCCCTTGCAATCCTTGTTAGGTTCTTGCCAAAGGTACATGTGGCTTTGCTGAAACAAGTGATCTGTCGATGTATCTCAAGCTGATCACTTTCCATAGGGACCATGCGATCAATGCAATCAATCAATCTATCTCTAACCTCCCCACCCAAACCTCTTGCCTCGAGAGCTTTATAATGATACCTTGGGTTCAAAAAAAACCCAACTGCATGTATAGGGTGATGGAGTTGATTGTTCCATCTTTCATCAATGATTATTCAAATGGGCCCATACTTAGCCACTATCCTTGTATGTTGTCTTTATTTGCTCCTTTGTTTGATGCATAACCTCATAAATGAAGCCCATAGCCAATCTTTCCCCATCCACCAACCGCAACACCTTAACCAGTGGCTCAGCAACCTTCACAATCTCTGCAGCCTTTTTCCAAAATATTTCTTCATTAACTTTATTTTTCAAATCTTTGCCATCCTGTTTGTGAGACCGATGGCTTTCATTCCATTCATCACTGGAAAACAACTTTTGCAAGTTTCTATGTTGGGAAAGCATAGATTGCAAAGTCAAAAAATGAGTTGTGGCAGGCCTAATAATATCACGATTCCCTGCCCCCTATGTGTTTCCTCATCAAGCTCAAAATCCATGAATGATTGTAGATACGTTTTTTATGCTTTTGGCATGCTCTACAGTGTTTTTGACCCAATCTAATTTGCCAATATTCTCAAGCGTGAGGTCTATGCAATGTGCAGCACATGGGGTCCAAAAGACGGTTTTGTGTTTTTCCTCTAATAGTTTACCAGCAAGAACATAGTTAGAGGCATTATTTGTGATGATTTGAACAACATTAGCCACCCCGACCTCCTCAACAACCTCATCCAACAGCTGAAACAACAATTGTCCATCTTTCACCCTATCAGATGCATCAACTGATTTTAGAAACATGGTTCCCTGTGGGCAAAAGATAAGAAAGTTTATGATGGTATGGTTCCTTTGATCATTCCATCCATCTGACATGATGGTACATCATGTTTTTGCCCATGATCTTTTGAAATCTTTCAAATACTCATCAATGGAGGAAATTTCTTTTCGCAAACACAACCCCCTTAACTGCATAGTAGGGCCTTTGAAGCCCTTTCCAACAGCAAATATGGCATCAAACACAGGCTCGTAATATGGTGAACGGGAAGCATTGAAGGGGATATCAACATCATACCACCATCTAGCTATGTAATCACAAGCAATCTCCCTCAATTCTTTCTTCCAATGGTCATCTAAAGTGGGTTGCATATGACTTCTACTAGCTTGAGGACCATGTGCATCTGATGGAGAGTGTCACAGTGAAATAACTTTTGATATTCATATCACCCTTCTTTTTCATTTTACCCTTACCCTTTTTTTTCTTGCATGGACTCCAAAGAGGGAGGAACATAGCGGAACGGGTTGGATGCATAGTACAAGGGATAGAGGAAAAGCCCTCAAAATCAAAATGGGGGTTGGTAGCCATCATTTGTTGTATACTCCTCTTCCTCCCAATTTCAGCCTCTATTTCTTTTTGCCTAGCTTTTTCTTCCTGAAACTTCTCAAAGCTATTAAACAACTCCTTCCTAATCTCCCCAATTTGTACTGATGGTCCTTCACATGGAGTAATTTGGCCTCTAATACCAACCAAGTGTTGTTTCAGCCAATGAATGCCCCAGGACCCTCCTTAATTTTTCTATGACAAAATTTGCAATGCATTTGATTATCAACCGTTTCAGCATATGCCCAAGCAGTGTCTTTCACTCTAGGAGCCATCTTTTGACTTCGAAATGAAAGGAAAAAAATCTGAAAATGAAACAAAAAAAATAACATTGCTTCAATGTTCATTTCTTTTGCAAAAAAGACTCTTTTCAATTTCCAGATTTGCACCAAAAAAAAAAAGCAAAAACGGATTTTAGAAGTGAAAACAAAATACCTTTGGGCACAAACTGCATCCTCAATGTTGCTCTAATGGCTGCCCAAGAAGTTCCTCACTGCTACTCCAATGCTTGCCCAAGACTCCTCACTACTGCTCCAAAAACATACTCCATAACTCTTCACAAACTCCTCACAAATTCTCACACAAATGAAATGAGATAGTTGTGAGGAAATAAGAGGGGTTGTGTAGCTTTTACAAGGTAGGGAGAGGTAAATGGATCTCAAAATAACCCTAAAGCAAATTAGAATTTGTTGTGGGGTCCAATTTTTCCCCCATAAGACCTCGTTGGTTGTGTGTGTGCGTGGGTGACAAAGTCGGCCAAGTTATCTCGAGCTTGGCCGAGCCAGCTAACAAACTGGCCATCCATTCCATTTCATCCACTGAGACGACCCGACCAGGCCTTGGTTCGATCTGGCTCGACCGAGTCATAGTCAGCACAAATGTTTTTGAAAACATTGCAAAAAATTAAGAGACACAAAGATTTAGGCTTTCAAGCTGGGGCAAAAACCCTCAACATGGGAAAACCCAACAATCCTCTTCTTATTGAATCAATTTAAAATGAGATATCCAACCCAAGATTAAAGACTCCCACTACATCAACCCTCCTTCAAATCAAAGTCAAAAATTGAAGCTTGGTCAAGCCAAAGTCAAAAGCACCTTCAATTCTGGTTGTAGTCCTTCAGATTTTGTCACAATACCTCGATTTTCAGAATCTTGTCTGTTTATTCTCGACCTTTTATTATAGTTACATGTTTAAAATGGCAACAAGAAAATCTTGATTTAATTTTCCCTTGAATTAAACTAGGAGAAAATTGTAATTGCACATCACAAGACAACTTGTACGAGTTAACTAAGTTAGTTTCACTTAGTTGGCTCAGTTAATTCGAGTTGAGGGTCTGGCTTGAGTCATGTAGAGTGGTTCCTAAAGTTTAGGAGCCTAGGGTGAGTTTAAATTGAGTTGTAATAATTTAAGTCAATTAAATTGAGTTAATGTCAGTTAAATTGGTTCCAACTGTTGGAGAAACTAGTAGGAGGTCTAGCAATGAGGTGAGCTTCAGTGTTCAACCAATTAACTGGTAAATCAACCATAACTAAAGCTCATGCATGCATGAAATTCAAGTTACCCAGTTCATATTGGAGTTCAAGGGCAGTGTACTATGAGTTTTATAATTTTCCGAGTTGTACAGGGGGGTGCATACAGTCAGAGAAGGGCCTACAGGGATTGCGCAATTCTAATTGGGAATTTCCAAAATTAATAGGGGGCTAATTCCCAAGGAAACAACGCAAGGAAATAGGAGCTTGGCAAGCAGCAAAACTGGCTAAGTATTGGCCAGAGTCAGCATGTGAGACAGTGAGATAGATTATACTTGTGCAGAGATTGTTCAGGGTTGAACAAGCATTGTATTTCTTCTCTATTTTCTGACTAATGCAATACAGATAGGAAGGAATTTTGAGCAGTTGCTTTCCAATTAGATAAATCTTTGAGCATATGTCGTTGAATATTGTCTCATGTTTATGTTGTGATTTCTTGATCGATTAATTGTTTCCACTAATGAGTAGAGTAGATTCAAGTTTTTTATTTTAGCATATTACATAAGGAGTTTGAATCTACAAGGAATTTCTACATTACAAACTCTTGGTTTTACAGTTACAGACTCTCAGCGTTAGACCTTCAGACTTCAAACTCTCAGCTCCTTCAAATTCTCGGTTCCTTTAGAATCTCAATTCCTTACAGACCTTCAGACTATAGACTTTTGGTTCCTTCAAATTCTTGACTCCTTTAGATTCAAGGTCTTACTTCTCTTGTTATTATTGCAAAACATATCAGCTTATCTTCACAAAAGAGCTTGAACACATGTTCTTATATAGAATTTCAATAAGGTGCCCAAGAGCCATGTAGGCTGACTTTACCGAAAGAGAGGGCCAATTTGGAGTTTTATGACAGACTCTACAAAAATACATTTTTTCTTTTACAAATGACTCTTTTACAAAATCCTTTTGACTTTGTGACATCAAGGAGTATGAAGAACATGCTATACCAAAGAATAAATAAATCTAGTAATAACTTTTTCTTTCATTATGAAGACCAGTACTAGTTACATTTTCCAACAAACCCAAGGATGGGAAGCGAACCCAAAGATGGTGTGTGGACCTACCCATGGTTTTGTGCACGGCTTTTGCACATGGTTTTGGCCATGATGGTTTTTTCCCATGGTATTTTGTTGATCTAGTCAAAGGAACTACGATTATGTTCTAATCCAGGGTTAATGGATTTGGGTTTATGAATGCTTCAACAAGTATATATATGTATTATAACATTGAAAGGAATATAATGAAAAATCAATTTGGTTTTCTCGGTTTAGGCTCCAAAGGAAAATTTGTGTATATTTTATGTTCTCACCATTGTCTTTTTTTTTTTTAAGAATTCGTTTCCAGGCAATTTCTGTACCAGGTTAAAACCTACAATGGAAAATTCTGAGTTTTGTTGACTTTGAGATATTTACAATAAATAATGGATTGTTGGTTGGAAAGAGAGTTGGCATGTAGATGTTTAAGTTTTTGATCCTCAAGCCAAGTAGACACACCTTACTCAGCATAACCTTTGCTATCTTCATCCCATATACCTTATGCAAATTCTATGTCTCTAGATTTCCTTGCTAAACATGCCATCAATCATCAATACCATACCTCCCATAGTGATATTCTTAGAGAAATGCACTATGGATGTTATTGTTCATTAATTAGCGTTAAGATTAGCACCAACAAGTTTCTTCCACATTGGCTTGGTGTCTAGCATGTGGTAGAATGTTCAAAAAGTGGTCTCTAGAACATTAACTTCATAAGTTATAAATTTGAAGTGACTTCTATGCATTATTTAATAATTAATGTGACTTAAACACTTTAAGTTGTGATAATGAGAGAATAAACAACAACCCTAGATCTTATTGGCCAAGGATTTAATCTCAGCCATAAGATCTTAGGTTTAAGTTACAATTGTTATAATGAGGCATAAAAGGAGTTTCTGGGAAAAGGCACATTTAATTTTTATTAATTACCTCCTTCTTGAGGAGAGAGATGAGAAGAGCTGAAGGAAGAGGAGCAACAAGGGGCACGAGTTCCAAGATCTTTGGCATCAAAACAAAGGAGAATATTCCAACATCATTGCACAAAAATCGAGGCACCTTGCACAAATTTTGAGGTTGATTCATTGCTGCTAGTTTAGAACATATAGGTCGTACACTATACGAGAAATCAGGCGCAGATTTAGATAAGTATGGCACAAAAATTAAGGTGGTGCAAGGGCACAGTTTTCGAGGTAAGTATTGCATTTATTGCTGGAAAAAGTTTGCTATAAACTCATTTTTTGTGAGCTTATACTAAAATTGACTCTCTCTATTAGTTTTCCCTTCAGGGTCTTTCAAGGGCATTGCCCAAAAATTGTCTTTCATGTGGTCGATTTTCAAAGTTTCCTCTTAATAAATAATTAAATGTGTTTTCATTTATAAGTTCAAATAAATATGCATTTATGGATGAGCATTAAACTAAGAAAATTTATTGAAATTGAAAATCGGTGATTGGTTGAAATAATTTTTTTTACATGGTAGCAGAGCACATGATACTGGAAGGGGAAACCAAATAAGAAAGAAACTAGCGTTTGCAAGATATTGGGTTGGACCTTGTTATCAGTTGAGTAGGTCATATGGCTACAATTTGAAGATATATTGGAGGAAGCAAGAAATTTCAGCTCATGGAAACCGAGAATATTATTGATTCTGGAGGAATATGAGTTTTGGGACGTAGTTGAGAAGTTTGTCACAATTCCTACGAGTGCAACACTTTTGGCCGAATATAATAAAAGGAATGTTAGACCCATAAGTATTATCCTTGATGCCATTAATGACCATGTGATTCCTCATGTTACAAGTATGAGATGTGGGATTATTTATGCAAGTTATACCAGAGCTCAAACCAAAATAGAAAGATGGTGTTAAAAGAGAAGTTAAGGAACCCCAAGATGACTAAATCCAATACAACTACATCATACCTTACAAGAGTGTCGCAGAAGCGTGATGAGTTGGGTGTTGGTGGTGAGATGGAGGAATCATAGTTGGTTACAAAGAAACTTTTGGATGATTTCATGCATGAGGAGCTTAGACTTGGTTCAGGCCATACATGTCAGCAGCAGAGGGATGACGAAGAAAATTTTGCTCTTTCAGCAAAGGGCAAGAAAAGGTCCAAGAAAGGTCTTAAAGGTGGGTACTAGTCAAAGAGTGAGCAAACAAAGAACATGAGAAAAGTCAAGTGTGTTGCATGTCATGAGTTTGGGCACTATGCAAGTCAGTGTCCTCACAAGAAGAAAAAGAAACAAGTTGCAGTTTCAACTAATGTGGACGAGTTTTCCATTCGGTTTGAATGAGAGTTTTGTCGATTTCCACAAGTGCAACATCCACCAATGTTTGGTATATAGATAGTGGGGCCTCCAACCATATGACAAGTTTGCATGAGCACTTTACAAATATTGCACAAGGTGGTGTAGATCATGAGGTAGTGCTTGGAGATGACACCAAGGTCAAGGCAGTTGGGCATGGGGAAATATCCTTTCTAAGGGAGTTGGGGCCACCCATGGTAGTGAGGGATTAGTGAGGGATGTATTGTAAGTTCTTAGGTTGATCAAGAACTTGATATCAATCTCTACCATAGAGGATAAGGTGTATGAGGTGGTGTTCCGAGATGAACAGGTACACATTCATCCTAAGGGATCTAGTGTCACAATAGCAAAAGTGATTGGGATCAGACAGGAAAACATAAAGGCTCATGTTTCAACCAGCTCATGCCTTGGCACATAGCAACAATGGTGTTGATTTATGTGAGTTATCGCATAGGAGGATGGATAATTTGCACCATGGGGCTCTTATGTTGTTGAGGGAGATTGTTATAGGATTACCAAAGTTTAGTACAGAGCATCAGGATGTGTGCAAAGGGTGTGCGCTTGGAAAGTACACCAAGACTGTTTTTCCAAGTAGTGATAGCAGAACAACAGGGATTATAAATTTGGTAAACTTAGATGTATGTGGTCCAATGTCATCATTTGAGTGGGTATGAGTATTATTTTACCTTTATAGATTACTTCTCCAGGAAGACCTAGATTTACTTCATGAAGACCAAGAGTCAAGTCTTTAGTCGGTTCCAAGAGTTCAAAGCTCTTGTGGAGAACCAGACATGAAGGAAAATCAGGGTGTTGAGGTCTAACAATGAGGGTGAGTATACCTCCAATGACTTCAAGAATTTACGTACGTAGGAGGGCATTAAAAGAGAGTTGTAGGAGGGCATTAAAAGAGAGTTGACAATTTTGTATGACCTACAACAAAATGGGGTTGTCGAGATGAAGAACTGAGCCATTGTTGGGGCAGCAAAAGCCATGTTACATGATCAGGGTCTACCATTTTTCCTTTGGGCTCAGGCATGCAACACATTTGCTTAAATTCAGAACAAGAGTCCTCATAATGTGTTGGGGAGTAAAACTCCTAAGAAGGCTTTTACATGTGGTAAAAACGTAAAAGCCTGAAGTTGGGCACTTCAGGATTTTTGGGTGCTTGACTTACTCAAATGCCCCTTTCAAGAAGAGGACAAAGCTAGAGCCACAGAGGAAAAGGGAATTCTTATTGGGTATAGCGATACTTCAAAGGCTTACCACATATACATTACTGCTTTGAAGAAAACAGTGGTTAGACAGGATGTGAAATTTGAGGAGGATCAAGCCTTTAAGAAGCAAATGAGTTATAAAAGGGGGAACATCGGGCTCCTGAGTCTCAGGTGGATATACCACAAGTTACAAGGTCACAAAGTACATGTTCAGTGGTTTTAGGAGTTACAGGTTCCTAGGTGATGGGTTCACAGACCAATGGTGCATAGTCTTCGAGTACGTGGTCTTCAGATAAGAGGGATGAGCAAGAGGATTCCACTTCACAAGAGGTTAATTCAGGGAAGAGGAAGCCAATATGGCTTCAAGAAACTTTGAAGGAATCCCAGGAATCTATGGGGAGTCCTAGGAAGGTTGTTAGGGAGAGCAAGGCAGCAGAGAGGTTTTGTGGCTATATGGTTTTGGTAAGTTTGAGCCTTCTACTTTTGAGGTGGCATCCTCTTATTCTCCTGTTATATGTGGATGATCTCTTTATTCATAGCTAGTTGCAAGCAAGGTCTTGCTTCAGAGTTTGAGATGAAAGATATCAGGCTTATGCATTATGTACCTGGTCAACACCAAGCCATATTTGTGTTTGGTTTCAACACTCTCAGTCAGTGTATGGTTAAGCCAAGGACAATGCATTGGCTGGCAGCAAAACATTTGCTCAGGTACCCACGAGGTATAGTGGATTTTGGACTAGACTACAAGCTAGGGGTTGGAGTCAAGGTTACTAGTTACATAGACACATATTGGGCAATTAGTGTAGTGGACAAGAAAATCACTTCAAGGTGTTGTTTCGGCTTGAGATCAGCAATTGTGTCATGGTTTAGCAAGGAACAAAAGTCAATGGCATTAAGTTTTGCAGAGGCAAAGTATATGGAAGCTAGTCAGGTGAGTTGTGAGGCCATATGTCGCAAATTATTGTTTGGGCTTGTTGGTTAGCAAACACAGCTTATGATGATTTACTACGACAATCAGAGTTGTATTTGTTGAGAAATCTTGGGCAGCTAGATTAGGTGATTTCTCTTGCTTTGATAACTGCTTGTGATGTTCTTTTACTAAATTTGATGTACTTGTTATTAGCTTCTTCTTACACTTGATTATTATAGTTTTCTTTAATCATCAAACAACTACCAAACAATGAAGATCAATGAGACAAGAGGACACAAAATGTACGCCACTAGCCAAGGCCAAAACCTCTCCTCTTGAGAGGAAAACCCACAAGAATTCTTCTCTTCTTATAGAATCTTCAAATGACGAATTCCAAGACCTATGACCCTTAACAAAGGCCCTCCAAGGCCAAGTCAACCTCTTCTTTGATGAGCTTCTCTTCCACAAAGTCAACGCCAGTCAAACTTGCTCCAATACTTCAAATTTTGGCCCCTTTTCAAAATTTCAACTTGCTACCTCAGGACTGCAATTTCAACTTCTATTGCAAAAACCCTTGTTTGGCACATGTGAGTAAATGATGGTGAGAGATGGTTCTTTCTTCCTTTGCTTGGGGAGTTGCTTCTTCCTTGAAAATTTGGCCAGCAATTTTGATCCTTCTAACTCCAAATTTCGACCTTATGTGGTGGCTACAATTTCAGTTTTACCACTGCAAAATATGCCCTAACTTGCTCGCACATGTGAAATGAAGGTGGCCCAAAAACAATCCTTAATACTTCACCTTTTGTTCGTTTATTTCTCCTCTCTTTCGTTCGTCTTTCTTGTGTTATATCGAACTTGATTGTTGCCTTCTACAAATGAGGTCAAGCTCTTTATATATAGGCTTCTTCATGGTGGTTGAATAGTTGTTCATGAGGTTGACTTATCACTACTTGTAGGTCAACTTCTCTTATGCAAGCCGACTTGTCTTTTGTAGTTTGACTAGGTCTTGGAGGGTCTTTATGACACTTTTTTACTTACAATAATTTTCTTGACATGGTACAATATGCGCAATGGGGTCTTTACATATATGATAATGACTCAATTGACTTCTTGACTCAATGACAAAACCTAGAAGCACTCAATGGGTGCTTGACCTAAAAATGATCTTGAGCATGAAGCCCATGCTACAAAAATAATAATAATATTTTTTCTTTCTTTTTACAAAATACAAAAATCATTAGTACCTTTCATGTTTATGAAGACCGAACCTAGTTAAAAATTTCAACACTCCCTCTTAACTAGGGAGGGTATTCATAATACATACAAGGTACTTGGACATTCTCATACTAAAGAATTCTCATAAGAAGATTCAGATTGGTGAGCCATCTCATAAGCTATCATATCAGCTTATATCAGTGCATCTCATCATATCAACTAGCATTGTCACATAGCAAGGCCTTTACGAATAGCTCTATCTCTCCACAAGATAAGCGTACAATGTTAGCGAGACAATGACTTATAGACACCACCATCATTGTCTCTTAAGGCACATACCCCATCATGATGTTCACAAGGTATGTCCTTCTAGGACTATTCTTGTCTTGGATTAAGACATCCCGAAGGAATTTCCTCTTCAACTACTCTTACCTATTAGACGCCCTACCTCGTCCTCGAAGAATATTGGAAACCAGATGCTTACCCAATCCTCCATTCTTTCTTCATAACATGAAGACAAGAATGATTTGTCTATCTCTCCCTCTCAACTAGGGAGTATCTACTCATTCCTATAAAAGGAATATACCCAAGCTCCCTCTTACCTAGGGACTTGTTAACAACAACAGTTATCTGCTCTTCGATGGAGATAATGGTACTATCAAATGCTCGTATGGCTCCTCCTTTCCGCATTATGTCATGAACTTCAACTCCTTCATCATGGAGCCTTCTTTATCTAGAACTTCTTCGTAGAGCATCAAGCATCTTCACCATCACTTCCCTTCAACGAAACATGGTGTTGAACCAATAGTCATGTCATCCTTCTTTTCATCAGGAAGTGATCTTCTAGTCCACATCTAGCTATTCTTCATACAACTCTTCCAAGTCAAGATTCTTTCAGGATCTTCAATATAATCACATGGATACCAATGGTAGATGACTTCTACAAACCCTCTTTCGGTAGCCCTATTTCAACCCAACCAGATGTTTTTTTCTCAAAATACAAAAATAAACATCAAATCAACATTACCTCTTTATGATGGCCTTTCGTCATGACATCAACTTTTTGCAACATCAACATCCTTTCGCATATCATATGCATCCATCTCCAAGACATTCATTACCAAGTTTCTCCTTTTTTAGCATACTTATCAGGGTCTTCATAGTTTCTCCATGGTGATGTCATAGCTAGTCTTTCTTATCATCAGATGTTGATCATGTGACTATATATACATCTTTCACAAACTCTTCTTTCACCTTTTCGCATATGGCTTCCTTAGGATTTTATACATTGTTCCTTCATCACACAAACCATAGTTGCCAACTTCCTCGTATTCTTCATGAGGTCATATTATGTTGATTTCATCTTGTCAATATGTAGAAGAGATCAAGGCACATTGCCTTCATGTATCACTCTAATGGAAGAGTTTCTTCTTCATGCTCATGAGATAGATCTTGCAACCATCCTATTTGCAATGATATGATGACATGACTCAATCTATCTATTACCAAATGTGTACATACTCTTCCTCATGTGGTCATCTAGCCTTCCTTCTAGCAGCATCCTTTCCTTACTTGAAGATGAAAGTACTTCAACCAACTAGACATGTCGCACATCTTTGTCATCATACCATCATTCTTCTAAATGGTGGATCCCACACAAGGTGGAATGTAAACTATCAAAGAGAAGCTTCTTCTAAGTAGAGAGGGAGATTACCTTGATTTCTTTGATGATGATGGCAATTCTTCTTCTTGATTCCTTTAAATGTAGAGATGTAGAATGTGGTGACTTCAAGATGCTTCAAAAGTGCTAAGTCCTTTCCTTGAGAGGTAGGGTTTTTTAAATCTTCTTCTTCCACAGGTTATGATGATGTAATCCTTGTGATGTGATGGGTACTCCTTGATGCTTTTTGTTTCTCCTTGATGATTTGGTGTCCTTGACTCTTCTTAGTCCTCCTTGATGATCTCCTTATGCTCGGACCTTGTGTATCCTTCTTCAATTGGATGATCTTAAGTTGCCTCTTCTTCTTGATGTTGTCATGTTAGCTCTGATACCATGTTAAGAAATCTAGGGCAACTAGATTAGGTGATTTCTCTTGCTTTGATCACCACTTGTGATGTTATTTTACTTAATTTGATATACTTGTTATTAGCTTCTTCTTAAAATTGATTGTTACAGTGTTCTTTAATCATCAAACAGAAACCAAACAATGAAGATCAATGAGACATCAGGACAGAAAATGTAAGCTACTAGCCATGGCCAAAACCTCTCCTCTTGAGGAAAACCCACAAGAATTCTTTTCTTCTTATAGAATCTTCAAATGACGACTTCCAAGACCTGTGACCCTTGACAAAGGCCCCTCCGAGACCAAATCGACCTCTTCTTTGATAAGCTTCTCTTCCACAAAGTCAACGCCAATCAAACTTGCTCCAATACCTCAAATTTCGGCCCTTCTTCATAATTTTGACTTGTTGCTTCAGGACTGTAATTTCGACTTCTATTGCAAAAACCCTAGTTTGGCACATGTGAATAAATGATGGTGAGAGATGGTTCTTTCTTCCTTCACTTACAGAGTTGCTTTTGGCTTGATAATTCGTCCAGCAATCTTAATCCTTCTAACACCAAATTTCGGTCTTATGTCGTGACTGTAGTTTTCGTTTTACTACTGCAAAATATGCCTTAACTTGCTCGCACATGTGAGATGAAGGTGGCCCAAAAATAGTCCTTAATACTTCATTTTTTGTTCCTTTATTTCTCCTCTCTTTCATTGGTCTTTCTTGTGTTATATCGAACTTGATTGATGCCTTCTACGAATGAGGTCAAGCTCTTTATATATAGGCTTCTTCATGGTGGTTGAATAGTTGTTAATGAGGCCAACTTATCATTGCTTGTAGGCCGACTTCTCTTACGCAAGCCGATTTGTCTTTTGTATTTGACTAGGTCTTGGAGGGTCTTTATGACACTTTTTGACTTACAATAAGTTTCTTGACGTGATACAATATGCCCAATGGGGTCTTACATATATGACAATAACTCAATTGACTTCTTGACTCAATGACAAAACCTAGAAGCACTCAGTGGGTGCTTCACCTAAAAATAACCTTGAGCATGAAACCCATGCTACAAAAATAACAATAATAATTTTTCTTTCTTTTTACAATATACAAGAATCAAGAGTACATTTCATATTTATGAAGACTGAACCTAGTTACACATTTCAACAGTGTTAAACTCTCGGAAGATTTTGTATTTCATAACAAGTCAAAACATATTAGAATCACATACCACTTCATCCGAGATTACATTCAAAGTGAAACAATTGAGCTTCAATATATAGCCATAGATGAGAAAGTTGTGGACATTCTCACAAAATCATTGCTGAAAGGCATGTTAGTGTTTTTCAGAGACAAGTTGAGAATGGTGAAGAACACTTTCCTCGCTAAGAGAGAGTGTTGAGATTAGCTTGGACAAGTATCTTCCACATTGGCTTGGTGTCTAGCATGTGGGAGAATGTTCAAAAAGTGGTCTCTAGAACATTAAGTTTATGCATTATTAAATAATTAATGTGACTTAAATGATTTATCATTTAAGTTGTGATTATAATTTATGAGAGATTAATCACAACCCTAGATCTTATTGGCCAAGGATTTAATATGAGCCACATTAAGTGATTTGTCATTTAAGTTGTGATTGTGAGAGATTAAATGAAAATCACAACCCTACATCTTATTGTCCAAGGATTTAATCTGAGCCATTAGATCTTAGGTTTAAGTTACAACTGTTAAAATGAGAAATAAAAGGAATTTGTAGGAAAAGGCACATTTAATTTTTATTATTTTAACTCATTCTTGAGGAGAGAAAGAGAAGTAGCGCTGAAGGAAAAGGAGAGGCAGCAGCACAAAGGGGCATGAGTTCCAAGAGATTTGGCATGCAATCCAAGGAGAATATTCCAGCATCATTGCCCAGAAATCAAGAAACCCATGCACAAATTTTGGGGCTGATACACTGCACAAGAAATAAGGCACCCTTGCACAGATTTCAAGGCTGAATTATTGCACAGAAATCGAGGCACCTTGCACATATTTCAAGACTAAGCTATTGCACGGAAATCAAGACATCACTGTACATATTTTGAGGCTAAATCATTGCACAGAAATTGATGCACCTTGCACAAATTTCAAGGCTGTCATTGCACAGAAATCAAGGCATAACTGCATAGATTTCAAGCACAAGTATTGCTGCCAGTTCAGACCATACAAGCCATACAGGAGAACATGCACAGATTTCAAGAAGTTTGGCACAGAAATCAAGGTGGTGAAAGTGCACAATTTTCGAGATAAATACTGTATTTATTGCTGGAAAAAGTTTGCTGTATACTCATTTTTCTGTGAGCCTATAATAAAATTTACTCTCTCTCGGTTTTCCCTTCAGAGATTTTCCAGGGGCATTGATCAAAATGTTATGTCTTTTATGCGATTGATTTTCTAAATTTCCTCTCAGTATTTGAAGTAACTGATTCAATGTGTTTTCATTTATAAGTTCAGATGAATATGCATTTATGAATAGCAATTAAACTGAGAAAACTCATTGAAATTGAAAACTGGTAATTGGGTCAAAGAAAAAAATTTACAGTTATAGGAAAAATGGATTATGGAGTGTGCATTTATTAAGGTTACTTCATTTCCTTATGATCGCCATAGCAAACAGTACTTTTCTGGAAGTGACAGCACCCCATAAGTGACTACTTCAAGGCTCAAGCTGGTTTTACACTTGGACTTAAATGTGCCTTGATGAAATATCGTTTGAGCAGATTTGAGATTCCAAATGACTAGCAGAATTTTCCGGGCTTATTGCCATGTAAAGGAGTGCTGGACAGTCCTTGCCTTAAGCAGATTTCAGAATCCACAATCAGTAAACAGACTCATCCTCTTTTAGAATGGCACCTGCGCAGTTAAAATTGGCAGATCATGTTTTATTTTAATTTCCTAGCAACAGCAGCAGAAATAGAGTCGTCTGAATGCTGAAATGTATTTCCAGTTACTATTAAGCCCATCCATAGATCATAGTGCACCAACAGATAGTGTACAACCTTGTATTTTATTTATTTTTACCACAACTCTGAAATAATGAGAGGAAACAGCACTATAGGCCCAATACTAGAAGTTTGGGAGTGAGGTGTTAATTTTCCTTGACCCAAGCACCTGGTTAACTACTTTTTAGCAGATTAGATATACTGAATAATAACACGGTTGAAATTTTAGCATAAATAAAATAAACAGTGGAAGCAAAATCAAAGTACCAATCTCACAATCACATGCACACAGATTTCTGCCCTTCAAATCTGTTCTTCATTTATTAAATTCAGAACTTACAAGGGCTCCCTTCGTGGGATAATTGCCCACTGAGAAAATGCAAACAACAATAGCCGGGAATTGATCAAGTTGATCAAGCCCCATATATGTCTTTCGGTCTGCTTGGCTGATCTGGATCTCCCTTGCTGCTCCTTGCACCTTCCTCAAACCCACTTGAACGAAAGTCCTTCACAGCCTAATCACCGTTATCTCATTCTCACGGTGTCTTGTGTTCAAGATGTCTTGTGTGTCTTCTCCCTTAGCCCGACCTTCTTTACATAAGTTTGATTTATTGACTGAATCCACAACCCTAATCTCCAAAGTGATTGACAGTTGATATTAGATCTCACATCACTGGAGATCAACAATTGAAATTCATCCAATTAACTAATACAAAAACATTTGCATTGCATTAAATTAACTCACAATATCTTATAAAGAATAATTACTTTAATCACTAAAGAAATTGCTAAGGTCAAAGGTCTACTAGGAGACTTATGCATGCCTATACACTTAGGCCTCTGCAAAAGTACCTACTCGAGCTACAAGATTCGACAATCCCTCTTAGCAAGGAAGGCACTTCCTGGAGAGCCACCTAGAACTAGTTGTCTCTCCAATCCTAGTGCAATGTCCAGTGCATCATCCTTTACCATAGCTTTCCTTCAAACCTCCTGGTCCACTACCCCCTAAAGGATGATACTTGTCAATGCCATGAAGTTCAGAAACTTTTTCGAAGGCCTACTCTCCCTGAATATGCTCCTAGGAGACTCCCCATGCTCCTAAGCATCCCTCAATGTCTAAACAAGTTTGTCCATCAACCTGTATAAGTTGCTCTCTCTAACCTCGATTGTGACTGTTGTGTTTGGACAAGACTCCTCTAGACGAATGAGCATCTACACATTCCTGAATATGACTACATATCCTCTTTCCTCCATGATTGATACTGGGAACAAATTCTTTTTCAGTCCTAGTATGAATAGCAAGTCTTTGCCATCCAACATCCCTCCTAACTTTAGTTGGAACTTAACAGTTCCAACCCGTTTTACTACATACTTGGCATCATTACCAAGCTCCACATGTAAATATGAATCTCTCTCCATCAAACTACTAAATAGGTCTCGTGCTTCTATTATGTGACATGATGCACCACTATCCAAGTACCAAGCTCTCCTTGTGATGGTGTCGATAGATAAACAGGAGACAAATGAGAAATTCTTCTCGAACCTCTATTGGTTTGTTGTCTATTACAACTTCCCCTTCCCCACCTTCTTCTCCAAACATTGTGATGCCCACTCTTGTGGAAAATGAATCACTTGAGCTTGCTCAAGTCCTTTTTCCCTAGCTCAGATGTTTCCCCTTCATTGTTATCTTTGGAACCCTTTTCTTTGCACTTGTTGGCCATACTAACCAGAACCATGTTCTCCTCTTCATCTCCCTACCTACTGGCCTTAGATTCCTCTCAAGTCTCTTCCTAGATGCAGTCATCCCAAAGCCTCTCCCAATTGGAAGCTTCACTTGGGCATAGATTCCTTTGACAAATGGTTCCAATGATTTTGAAAAACCATTCATTGCCACATTCACGAGCTCTACATCGTCCACTTTCTTCCAATCGTTGCAAGTTGAAAAGGTGTCTAGACGATCCTCATGAAGTAACTAGCAATGTTATTAGATCTTGACATCTGGATGGATCTGAGCTTGTTTCACAAGATCATCTTTCTGTTGATGTTGTCACTATGAAGCAAGTCCACTAGAGCTTTGAATGACTCTCTATCTGTCTTCTTTTCTACCAAATAAGGAATCAGGTGATACTTCACAGCCTCCATGATGACACATTGAGCTCTAATGTCCTTTTTGTGGGCTGCCAGCTGTGCTGGATCCATTCGCGATTGGATCTCCTTATCCACAATCACCCGAAGGTCATTCTCCTTCAGCAACAAGGTAACCCTTACTTTCCTCAAAAAGAAATTTGAGGCTCCATCCAACCGGTCCTCAAATTTGAGACAGGTTGTTGCCATTTCTAGATCTGATAATTTTCCTTTTGCTAAGTCCTAGCACCAATGTTAGGGTCCAACCCTAACCCCCTTATTTATGTAATAGGGTCAAGTCATAGTTATAGTTAGTTAAAGAGTCAATAAAGCCCATATTAATAATTGTAAGTGGTTGACCTGCATTTAAAGAAAAGGGAACCATAGTTAGTTGCAATGGCCATGGTATTAGATAGATGGTATAAGAGAACCATGGTACTGACCCATGGTAATTGCATGTATGAATCCTATATAAAGGATAGAGACTCCCCATTGAGGAGCGTCGTGTCTTATTTTGTAATCGAGCCCTGCTCTATTGGAGGTTGCCCCCTCTAAGAGGCAAGTGAACAATGCTTTCATCTTTGAATAATAAAATACATGCCGTTATTTCTCATTTTGTTCTGTGTTCTGGGTTGTGTTTTTTCATATATTTGGTATTCTGGCATCTTCTCGCAGGTCAAGAGCATAACAACCAACAAGAATGAAAAAGACGGTCTATAGATCCGCTAATATCTCCTATCTATCTGTGTTTTGATCCTTTGAAACACCCGCGAAATTAAATTTTTGCGACACATTGGACTGGTATGATTTCCCTCTCTCCCTTTGAAGACTGACCTCTGCCAATAACTCTGGAAAATATGGCTAGCACATTGGCACCATCATTTGTACTTGTTTCCTTGACACCGCGTTGTTGTGACTTGTGCACATAAACTTGTGTGTCTCTAGACTACTCTTCAGCAATTATGTGCCCTTATACAGTCTGTTTGACCGTACCTGCACACGTTTATGCTAATGGCAGCTCCTGTACTCTCTATGTACATTTGTTCTCACTGTGGCTCCTCTGCAGTTCTTCCATTCATTGACACTTTTGTTTCTGCATCTCAGTTTGGCAGTGACCAACCTTCATGGCCCTAGTGGATCTGATTGCTCCTGGCAGCCTTCACACTTCTCTTGTGGCCGCTGTAGGGGCTCAACTGGACAGCCTCATGACTATCCTTTTCTGCCACCTGCTGTGGTCTGTTCTCGACATAGCTATTACTTGCCTTTTTTTATTGCATGCCGATTACCATGAGGAGAAGTCAGCAAGTTTGGATGTTCAACATTAGTTAACAGCACAATCCTTCATAACACCATTCAGAATAGACTGGGACTGGCAGATTCACTGTTTTGTTATAAGCAAGCAACAACTCACTCACACTTAGCATTTCATAGTATTCATACAGAGGTTCTGGGTTATGGTTTGACAAACGCCTCTCTCTCATCTACATGCATCACTTGCTTCTATAAAACAGGGTGTGAGAGAATTGTTCAAGAGGTTAGACATTTTATGACAGGCTACAGCAACAGAGCTTCAGCACTCTTAACAGATTTCTTTCATCCCAGACTTGACAGACTTCTTCCGCCACTGCGTGCCAAAGACTGACTAAGCAGCCCATAATGTATTGGTGACTATGCTTTTATTATCTGCCTCTTTATCAATACATTAAATGGATTGAACTATGTTTTGTTTGAAACTCTTTAAATTTGTGTGGTTGTTTTACTTGTGCAATCGTGCTGCAGAGATCTGGTCCATTATTCCATTCACGCACTTTGAATTGTTCTTTCACTTAAGCCATGCATTCTTCTTGTTTCATTGACTTAATCACTGTGTATTTTAGGCAATGTGGAAAAAGTCGAAGTCGGGATTAAATCGGGATAGTAACAGGTCGATGCAAGTAAGGATCAGCCAAGGGTCCAAAAGTTGAAAAAGTCGTTAAAGTCGGGAGTTTTTCGAAAAAGTCGGCAAAATTAAACGGCTAGCCAAAAAAATCAAAAAATCGGGATTTAATCGGGATTTATTCCCGACTTTTTCCACACTGATTTTAGGTAGTAAATTTAGTCACAACCCTTGTTAGTTAATTTGAATTTACCCTGTTCTCAAGTGCTTGGGAACTCTTTACTGTGTTGATTTCTTTCAAGTTCACATGCAAATTAATCCATTAAAGGACAGCATACAAAAACCTTAAGCAAAAGCACCAGCCCACAACCCAGTTCAATTCCTGCATGTGACATGTCAATCTCATAATGACCCATCTTATATCCATCTTAACCAGATCTATCAAATAACCCCGAGCTGAAGGGAATCTCTCAAATATGAAGGGGATCTAACAAATAACCAGCCCAAACAGAAAGGCATCTAGTAGTAACAAGGCTAGATCGCGAGTTACCACTCAGATCTGTTCTTTCTTCTTAATGCAGATTTGTGTGATAAAAGATAACAAACCTCCCAGGAGGTAACACATGTTATTGACTGTTAGGCCCACTCATGCTGTACAAGGATTGCACAAGAATAATGAACAAGGATTGCAACATGAATAATGAAGAAAATTTAAGTCATAAAAAGCACAGTATGAAATGAATATTTTTAACAGAGAAAATTTCACAAATACATATATTAAGATCGTGATAAAAAGGGTATTTTATGGTGGCACATGCCTGGTAAATAATAAATAAGCGAAAAGAAAAGCGAGAAAAAGAATAGGTTCCCAGCATTTACATTAGAAACAAAAAGTGTCCTTGAATCTGCATCTTCAGGTCGGACTGAATTGTTAACACCTGCAATAAAGGAAAATTTACTCTTGAAATGTATCATATAAATATGAAAGTAACAAATACTTGGAAAGATTAAAGATACAAAATCATGCTAGTATATTCAACATTATAGATAGTCCGAACAAAAAGTTATTAAACGAAATGTGAAACATTGAATAATAACAGGGCATCAAAAGCCTAGATTGATTGTCTGCACATTGACAATTAACTTTTACAAGATGCCAAAGATGCTAAAATAAATGTCTATATTTACTGAGTTGAAATTAATCTATTGTGCAGAGGATAGATCACAAGATAACAGAATTTTAAGATATTCCACTGAAGCTCCAAACCTTTAGCAAAACCTACTATTGCACATTCATATCCCCTGCCTCCTAAGTCACTAAATTAACAATCGAGTTTTTAGTACAATGCTATAACTAACCAGAAACTGAAGATGTACCCTTTCTGACATCGCTGGAATAATCTGTACCTGATATACCCTGCAAAAAAAAGTTAAATAAATATTACATAAATAAGTTTCTTATTGAAGCAATAATTGAATAGTACCACGGTTATATAAATACACAAAAAAAAATAATTTATTTACATTTGCATCAGTTGCAGAGGCAATCTGTCCACTCTCTGCTGGAAGCCGCATTTCAGAGTTACCGGGTAAGGTGCCATCAATATCCATTTCATTGTGATCAGACAATATCTTTGTATCTGTATTAGAGGATCTTGTTTCCCTGTCCGCTGTATCCCTAGCTGACTGGAAATGAGGTGACTTCCAAGTATTCACATTCACAGATATGTTCACAATCTTCCTCGAGGAACTTGGGGCTTCAGATAATGAAGAAGCCTTTTGCATTCTATTTTCCCTTGCCACTTCATCAGAGTGTCGTGCCAGGCGATACTTTACAGTTACTGACTCCTCGTGAGGCTTCTGTGGTTCTTGATCCTGTATAGGTTGCCTCTCAAAGTTTGATAACCTTGAGACACCATCACTCTCTGCAGTTTCAAACTGTTTTCTTCTTGTTGACACACTGGCAAAACGACGTGTGTACCTTGCATCTTCATGTACTTCATCATATCCCTCGTTATAAGTAGCAGGATTTGAGGGTATAATGCTTTCACTATCCATCATCGCTACATCATCTGTTAGTCCTCTACTTAATCTACTATGAACTTGAGTCCTTTGCTGATATTCACGCCCTTGATACACAGCTGCAGTCATTGTGTTTTCAATATTGTTTCCATCATCCAGCATATCTTCTTCAACTGCTTCATGCAATCCATTCAAATCAGTGTCAATCCTTTTACCCAGCCTATCAAAGACACTTCCTCCTGACTTGACCTTAGCTGCATCCTCCGCTGCTGCAGCTGCTGCCTTCATGGCAACAGCCATGGCTGGCAGAGATTTTACAAGTGCCCTAGGCCTCTGATTGCCTTCAACAGCATCCAAAGATGTATCTGAATTTTCTGTGGGAAGAAATTGCAAACAGATTGTAAAGATCAAATTTCAATCCAACGCACTCTACAAATAAGCTGAAACTGAGATATTTTCTAAAAAAGCAAACATGTAATAGACATCCACTGACCAACAGTTGTAGAAACAACTGAGCGCAGACGCTTTGATGATGATTCTGACCGTTTTGAATTAGCTGGCCCATTAGGACCAACTGCTTCTCGTACTGCAGATTGAAGAAGTCGTCGGGGGGCATGTACACCTGTAGGTGAGCTCATTCTCTGCTTAATGCCAAAAAAGAAAAAAGAAAAAAATCCTTTTTAGATCAAAACCACAAAAGCATATTGTCAACAACATGCTTTTCAGTTCAAAACTGGAAA
Source organism: Pinus taeda (assembly GCA_000404065.3). Taxonomy (NCBI): domain Eukaryota; kingdom Viridiplantae; phylum Streptophyta; class Pinopsida; order Pinales; family Pinaceae; genus Pinus; species Pinus taeda. Next base: position 204,864 of record APFE030318764.1, on the reverse strand, counting down.
ACAATTTCACCAAGAAAATGTGTTTGACACCATTAAGTGATGTATCTCTAACCTTGTCTGCATGACCTTCATCATGCCGAAATCGCTCTCTACGTGTCCAGGACTCTGGAGAATGTGGTCTCTTTGTCACTGACTTACCTATAAACTGAGAAGTTTGAACTGCTCTAGAGTCGGCTCTTTCATCATACTTGGTTTGCTGTCTCGGTGTTTCCTTTGCTTCTCTAAATGGTTTATGATCAGAAGGGTTCCAATCCCTTCTTCGCCGAGCTTCACGGGACTTAATAGGTCGTTCGTTGACCTCTGTGTGAGTCAAAGCAGAAACTGATGCTCCATTGTCACCTTTAGACTGTAATAAAATTCATATTAGCATAAATTTATTTAGATAAAGATCCTGAAGGAGCTTTCAAAATACTCATGCCTCTTTCACAAAAATGCAGTGAGAGCACTTAACAACTACAACCACATTATGACAGCCTGTACCTTTGTTTCTGCATCAACATTCCTTTTAGTCTGTTTCTCGGAGCTCCTCTTCACTCGCTCCTCAGAACTAACTTTGCCCTGCTCATTTACATCAACTGGTTGTGACGATTCTGAAGATGCCATGTACAGGTTTATGTTGGATGCAATGTGGTCCCACAGCCTGTATGAAAAATGTGTCATGAATGATGTATTTGCAATTCAACTCACTAGGCAGAGTTCGAAAAATTTTGGTAAAGAAAATGCTTTGGTGAATAAAAGAATCAGAGTAATTAGATTGTGACACTGGATGAATCTTCAAAAGCTCAACAAGGCATTTATTTTCAATGTTCCATCAAGCTTCTGGGGCGGGGAAACGTGGGAGACAGGATACACACAAGGGGGACATATATAAGCAACCCCAAAATTTAGGGATCTTTCAGGGAAACAGGGGGACGTCAGAGTCATCAAATTATAAAATTATTAAAAAATTAATATATAAAAAATAAAAAAATAAAATTCGAAAAATATGTCAATAACTAAGTTAGTAAATAGTAAACCTTAATAATTATGAAATGTAAATCTAAATATGATCACCATTTCATATTAGACTATTATGAATAATAATTATCATTTAACATTTCTGCAATCATTGATGTAAAATTGTAAATCTAAAAGTAAATTACTAAATTGAATCCATCATTTGACATTATGCAACATTCCATTTAAATTCATCATTTGGCAATGGACATTAATATTATGCAAGGTACATCTAAATTAAATTAATCATTTGACAAATGAAATTACACAATTCGGATCGAAAGTAAATTGACAATATGCTAAAGTCTAAAACAGCCATAGAACACTAAACTAAAATAAACATAGAAAGCAGTGAAACACTAGTAAATTTCTCAAAAAGTAAAAATAATAAATCGCAGCTCCAATCTGGTGGCTCGAAGTCACAAAATGAAAATCGCAGCTCCAATCCGACAGTGCTCCAAGTCACTAAATGAAAATCACAGTTCCAAATGTCTCAGGCCCCCGGCTGATGGTAGATCTGAATCACAGCAAATTGCAGATGGAAAAGTTTGAGCGGTGACGGTAGGAAAATCTCAGGCGGAAAGGTAAAAATCAAAATGTCAAGTGATAGTAGATGGAATATGTTGGGCAGCAAGGTAAAATTGTAGGGTTAATGAGAAATGTGAATGATTATGTTTTAAAGTTTTTATTTTCATTTCTTTTTATAATATTAAAATTTGTAATTTTTTATGTTTTAAATTGTTATTAGCAAAAAAAATTGGGGGGACATTTTAATTTTTTATGTTTTTAATTGTCATTAGCAAAAAAATTGAGGGGGGGGGTGGGGGGATGGGGCGGGGCCACTTTTCATCACTAAAAAAACTCCCACCAGAGTTCCCCCGAGTTTCCCCAAAAAAGAGGACATGGGGAAATGTTTCCCGGGGAGTTTCCCCTTCCTGGAAGCGGTGGGGGAGCAAGGAAGCGCATCCCACACCCTGGCGGGTGCGTCCCCGTGGAACATTGTTTATTTTCGGCATAAACAAACGTGTGAAAAATGATACGGAATCACTACAAATTATAGGAATTAAATGAACATACAAATGATGCATCCTAAAATAAGCTAGGATGGAGAATGCACACCATCATAACCTAAGAGATCAAGAAATCAAACAGTTGCACCTTTTCATATCATATGCCAACACTGTCTTCAATGATATAAACCAGTTTCTTAAGAATTTGGAGTAGGCAATATATTTTGACGTTGGATGCAATTACGTGCAATCTATACACTAAAGACGCTGACCATATGACATGGTGATTGTTTGTTTCAAAAAAGATGTACAAGTGAGATCCTAGAAAAGAAACATGATTTGGTCCATGGGTTTTCTCTGTCCCAGATAGACAAGTCAAAGGTGATCAGAGATTCAGATTCCAGAATATCTTGATGGCTATCAGAACGCCGACAATAGGTTGAACTGGCCAGCTAATCAGTGAACATACCAGATTAACACGTGTTAGTTATGGAAGTTGTTGTTGCTAGACAACTAAATCCTATATAACCAAAATATCTGGCCTGAGGCTCAAATGTTTGCACTATAGAGCACGTACAGAGACCCTTGGGAAATATCTAGCAAAAGTGTTCTTTATCAAAATCTCTAGGAGATGGGTTCCCAATCTATTCCTGGAAAACCCCAGTACAACAATGTCATTTTTTTAAGGCATAGGCATCCCCCATAACTTAGAAACCGGGTCAACAAAAAATGAAGAAAAAACTAATAAAACAATAAGCAAATATCAGTTTGAGAAAATGAAATTTAGAAAGTTTCTGCCCATACATCTATTTGCAATCTTTGTTTATACTCGTGCAGCTCCATATATACTCCTTACTTGTGCAACTCTATGTATACATATGTTGTTTCACTGTTTCCTTGAAACTTTGAAATCGTTGTCTTTGAAACCCTACCACTTCTCCCATTCAAGGAGTTTAGATGCGAAGATACACAATGTTGATTTTTGTAGTTATGGAAGGTCTTCCAGCCTTGTATCTAACTAGAAGGACCTTGTTTTGCCTCTTGTGAGTTGCATGCGACATACGTAGTTGGCATGTTAATTGCATGCAGCATGCGGATTGTGCAAGTGGATTGCATGCTAACTTGAAAAATTAATTTTGGTCATCCATGTTAGCTTAGAAAAGTTATAAATTGAGCGTAAGGGTTGAGGCAAAGACACAATTAATGAGCATGAGTTGGAGATTCAGTGAGAGCGAGTATCTAGGCAGAGAAAGCGATTTGTGAGGTCTAGCTAGCTATAGAGAGACCAAGAGTGAATTAATCAATTGAGGAGCGAGCGTGGGCCGTAAGAGAGCGTTGAGTGAGGGTTTTGAGGCCAACATTATTGTTGTCTAATTGTCGTAGTAAATTCATGTAATTGTTGTAGGAAATATTGCTTCTGAAGCTGAATAAAAGAGCCCAACGTTTGCAAGTTTTTCCCACAATAGGGTTTCCTGGGTATACCTATGTTATTTTGTTGATGTGAATTTGCTTCTGTTGTTTATTGTTGTTAATTAACCTTGAGTATTCGCTACAAATCAGAAAGATAAAATTTATTTTGGTTTTATTTTGTGAAAATTTGTTGTTCAGTTAATCTATAACTGGGTTATAAAAATTTAACATGGTATCAAAGCTCTAAACTCTGAAAACAAAGCCAAGAAAATTAGACACAAGTTTCATGACAAAAAATCATATTTCAGTTTTACATCTATATCAAGGGTTTCATTCTACACCAGGGTTTCATTCTACACAAGTGTTCAATATGAGGATAAGCTTGAGGGCACTTCAAATTGTTGAAGAATCTAGGGCAGTCAGCATTAAATAGATTCTTCTATACTTGATAACAATGTGTGAAATGGTTTTACTATTTACATATCTTGATCTTCTTCTTATTATGAGTGTGTGTGTTTACTTCATCAAACTGCTACCAAAACAAAGAGACAAGAACACAAGAAGTTGGTATTCTGCCAAGGCCAAAACCTCTCCCTCTCGAAGAGGAAAAACCCGCACATAATTTTTCTTATAGATATGCTAATTAACGAACACCAAGACCATTATAATTGACCCTCTATGCCACTCCAAGACCAAGACACCAATCCTCTTCCTTTGTTACTACTGAGATCATCATCATTGCTCCACCATTGAAGCCATCACTACTGCACCACTGCGATCTTCATTATTGCTGCAACACCATTGCTGCAACGAGATCTCCATATACATGAATAAGCATTGCACTGAGATCATTGTTGCATCATTGCTACACCACTGATACCTTCATTGGAACACCACCGAGAACATGATTGCATCACTATGACTGTGTTTAGAATGTAAGCCAGGATAGAGTGTATCACTATGTGATCATTGAGATCCTTTTCATCATAAATATAAGATTGCAACCATGTTTAGTATGGTGAGACAATTGTGACTATGTCTACAATATATGCCGAGACAATGACTGAACTCCTGCACTTCATCCGAAATTCCGGCACCATCCAAAAACATTGTTCACAGGTACTTGTCCGAGATGTTTGTACCCTATACTTGACCGAGATTTCTAGGTATCTGAGATTTTGTCCTCACTGTACCATACCTCCGAAAACTTCAGAGATGTACGAGATTTTTTGTCCTTTTGCAAATACCCCAGTTGGGAATATATAGTGGTTATGTCTCTAGTTTGAGCTGACTTATCCAGGTGAACCAACATGTCATCTTTTAATTATTTAATATATTTTTGCAAGCCGACATGATGTCTTTTCATTGCTTTGTTTGGAGGCTTCTTCTTTTTAGGATGGTGCTTGTCTTGGAGGGTTGCTTGATACTAGGTTGACTTATGGTCATTACGTAAATGCTCAAGAATAGCTCTTCAATATAATTTTGACTCTTTGACTTTCCTAGACCTATAGAATGAGCAAGAAACTTATTCATATAATTTATAAAAATAATACAAAAGATCAAAATCACATTGACAAATATCGAACCTAGTTACCCTTTTCTTCAATACTTCCTCTTAACTAGGGAGGTATTTACAATGGTACTTGGTTATTCTCAATCTGAAGAATTTCTCATAAGAAGAATCGGATTGGTAATCCCATCTGTACAGCATCATATCAATCAACATTGTCATAGTGCAACGCCTTGACTAACAGCTCCATCTCTCCATGAGACCATGAGCTACAATGTTGGCGAGACCAATGACTTGTAGACACCTTCATCATTGTCTCTCAAGGTACATACCCACCCGGGTGTTCACTAAGTATGACCTTCTAGGACTATTCTTATTTTGGGTTCCCAGCCCTCAAAGAATATCAGGCCCCTTGCCTACTTTTATCTTGGATGCCCTACACATCCTCAAAGAGTATCAAACGCCAGATGATTACCCAATCCTCCATTCTTTCTTCCCAAGTGAAGACAAGAATATCGTGTCTATCATGTGTCTACATTTCCATTCATGGCCTTCATCTAGACTTATGGCTATTAGTCCTGGGCTAGTGCATGACACATGAAATGGAAAAACACAATTGTCACTCCTCTGTAATCAGGGATGATCTAATTCAAACTCCCTCTTGATCAGAGACCTGTCAGAGCTCCCTTTAGCTAGGGACTCTTTTATACATCAGCAGCTTCTTCTTCATGGGTTCTCGACTACTTGATCAACTTCTCTCCTTGATGTCATGAAATTTAGTTGAGCTTCTTCCTTGTAGGGCAATAGTCATTGATCACTTTCCTTCTTATTCTGTCATGTCTTCCTTTCTTCATGGAAAGTGGCCTTCTTGGCATACATCTGGAACTTTCTTCATATGGCTACTTCTTTTCTCTCTATGCTTCTTTCAGGAGTTTCCATCCATCGCATGAATGATGGTTGTACTTGTACTTACAAGTCTTGTTCTAGTAGCCCTACATGAACCCATCCAAATATTATCACATCATATTAAATTAAATCATACCTTACGAGATGACTCTTCATCATGACATCTTGTAGGTATCAGCAACCTGCACACTTATTGACATATCTGCCAAAGATATCCATTGTCAAAGGTCTTCATCTTTTTCAGACTTTCATTAGTCTTTATATCTTTCTGGGGGATTTCCTAGTCAAATCTTCTTGGTCTTTTGGATGTTGATTGCCTTCATCATGGTTGCATATCTCACAATCTCTTCTTTCCTCACACATTCCATTTCCCGGAGCTTTTAATCAGAGTTTCTTAGTCAACATATTATATGACGACATATTATGTTGATTTCATCTAGTGTGACTTATGCCTTCCTACACTCTTTCAGAGGAGAAGATCATTTTTCTCTTGATCATTCTCAAGATAAAAGTACTGATCCATTGTTACCTGCGACCATATGACATGGCATTATAATATTGAATACAAGCATACATTCCTCATTTTACCTTTAGGTCATCTAGGCTTCTTCCAGCAGCTTCCTTGATTGAAGAAATCTTCAATCCCTTGATCTGCTTCATGTCATCACACCATTATCCCGTGAATTCCATAAGTTGGAGTTCTCGATGAAACACTTGCTTCCTCTCTAGAAGAGTCAATCCTCCGATGAGGATTCCACCAGAGAGCCTTGAGGATCTTGCATATCCCCATCTCGCAGATGTTTCTTGATGTATGATGAAAGCCTTTTCCTAGATGATATTTTTCTTTCCTTTAATGTTCAATGAGATTTCCAAGAGCTATATCCTTCATGTTTGACTACGATGGATCGTGTCCTTTTTGTTCTTCATGATTCTCATGGTGATGTTACGAGCTCTTGCTTCTAATGCTTTCATGATGCCATGATGCATCTTATTATCATTGTCATTTCTTATAACACAAGATATAGGAGCTTATGATAGGATCCTTTTGTGAAAGATATTATCTTACTCATAGGAGAGATTTGATACTCCCTCTTTCCTTAGCCCTTTCCTTTAGCTTCCTCCATCTTTCAGTGATATGAACTTCCAAATCTTTCTATAGCATTGAATCTTAACTAAACTTATTTTGTCTTTGCTTGAGGACCAACCTTGCCTATCTTTTTTGCACATGGTTGAATTCTTTCATCCTTTGATACTATAGATTGTAACTTGTCTTTCTCTATCTAGCATAGAAACCACAAATTGTCGGGTGAGGTAACCTTCTATGTTCATTGATATTTGTTACCTTGCTCATTAATGATGACTTCCTTCTTATCATGTTTCCTAGATCTTCAATGACCGAATAAGACAAACAAGGGCGAGCAAAAGAAGTAGGTTGTAGCTATTGCAAAGATGGACGAGTTGGCAACATGGTTTGAGAACGAGTTTTCACTCATTGCTTGTCTCTCGAGTTCAATTGCAAAAATGTGTGGTATATTGACAATGGGGCTTCTCGCCACGTGATGGGAGTCAGAGAGTATTCTAACAAGTTGGAGGAGGCGATGGATTTTATATTGAGCTTGGAGACAATATAATATCCTAGGAGAATTTTGCCCTAGGGTTTAAAATTCCCTTTTTACTTACTCAGTGGAAAGACAAACAAAAGGTGTAAAAGGATCCACAATAATTTAAGATAGTGTAATATCATTGTTCATTCAATCAATGTTTATCCAATCAACAATATCACTACCATCCAATAAACAATACCATCGTCAACCATTCTTCAACCAAATCAACACATTTCCAATCCAACCAAAATGTAGCCAATAAACATTTTACACCTCACTACTAATAATTCAAGGTTGGTTGTACAAGCACGGAGACTACAACAACAAATTTCTTTTAAATTCTAACTAGAGGACTCAAGAAAATAACCTCATTCCAAGGTCTGCTTCTGGAGAATCATGCCAAGTGTAAGATCGCATATGTAGCTTGTCTCCAAGGGAAATTTTGTCTACCACAGCCTCCAAACAAGCCCTAAAATCAGAGTTCCAGGAAGGTCTGACTCCTATTTAGCTCGAGAACCCTTGGATTAAACTTTGTTTACACCTCAGCATTCAAACAAATTCGAGTGGCCAAAGGATAGGAACGGCTCTGCAATTCCAGCCACAAAATTTATTCAAAACACTATCCAACCTCAAGAATATATTCGGCCCCATTTCAAGAGGACTGATCTTGCAAAAATAGGCACCTTCGATCTACAGAAACAATCTGTCCAGCTTTAGGTAATTTGCAGTTAGCTTAGATGAGTTTCACAAGAGGTGGCCCACACAAAATCTGCTTGACTATGCTTAGAAAATTCCTGTGGTCTACAACAAATTACCCCTAGTCTCAGCACCTCAAAATTGCATTCCCTAACCTCAAGATATTTCTATATTCAAGCTCAGAACATGTACGTATGAATTTAAGAAGCTTGCAGTTAGTTGCCTTTCCACAAGAAAATTTGGGCTCGAGTTAGGGTAATTGGTCACTGTCTGCTTCAAGATAAATCCACATAGCCTCAACCACGATCTGCCTCTGCGAATTGATACCGAAAACCTTGCTATCCTTCAGACAGTATATCCCTGTTTCCATAACAATTAAATAAGAGACAAATTGGATGAAAAGCTTATATTGCTCCCTCAAATAGATAGCTCCCTGTGCCAGAACAAATAGAAAACAAATAAAGAGAGTAGTGACTAGTTAGGGTGGGATCACCTCCACTGAAACTAGTCCAAAGATAGAATGAGGTCTTAAACCCTTAGAGCCTCTGGCTCAACAAAACAGAGATGAAATTATCCAATCTAAATCATGCCTCAAATGTTTATAAGCCTCTTGTATTCATAGATTTTCATAAGCAGGGTTTTCTCTTTGATTAATTGAGTGATGTTCACACCAAGGCCCACATTTGGGCTTTTTTGCCCCCAGCTAGGCCAAAAGTTGCCCAACATTGGGTCTTTTGGGGTTTTCCCTTTTATCAAGGATTATAGCCTACAAGGATAGATAGGTTAACCGTTATTCTGTCCCTTGGGCTAATTAATCCCTTGAGGACATTACAGTCCCCCCCTTCCCAATATTGTTTGTCCCCAAGCAATGACAAATCTGAGTTTTGTCACTTTTTCTCATCAACCCCTGAACATGAAAAATTTCCTTCAAATTTCACAATTACCATTTCCAACATATCAGCACTATGAGATGTTATTTCGTCCATTAGAGGTTGCACTCCACTGCCTGCGCATGTGTCCTCATTAGTTACTTAAAGATGGTTCCCCTTGTATGATATGCTTCCATGACACGCAAACTTCACAAGTTCCACTATGCTAAACTTATGTTGCTAATATACAATCCAGTTTATTCCTCCATCAGAGTTTTCAGCAATATGCATGTTGCACCATTCTCCTTGTTTTGTAGCAATCAATTAACCCATTAGACTTCCACCTCGCTCCACAATTCCCCAAGAACGCCCTCCAACAAAATTTCTCTGAAATTTCCGCCTAATCCTCTCCCAAAGTGGTTTAGGGACAAGAAAAATTGGTTCATAATATAAACAGCAACCATTATCTTCAACTCCCTGCAATATATTTTGCATTGTACCTTCAAGTCTTCTATGCTTCACACCAAGATATACTTCGTAGGTAATAAGCTTCCTTTGGTTCAAAATCATGCTTGATAAAGATGTTGTAGCCTTGTTTGGTCCCTCTTGTTCAACAGCAGGCCAGTCAATATGTGAAACATTAGTGTTGGATGGATAATGTGCCTGCATGCTAGTTTGACTTGTGCGCCTTTCTTCCTTTGCTGCTATAAATAAATTTTCATTGTCTATTGAATCCTTGTCTTGAGGATGAGACTGTGTTGTGACTTCAGTTGTGACTTTAGTGTAGATTCGAGGACAAATATATCTCATCTTTGTAGAAGATGATGTCGTCATCCACCTTATACCTGTCATCATGAATGAGTCCATCTGATATTTCACAAGCAAATTTATTCTTGGAGTACTCTACTAAGAGATGGGCTCTCCAATCTATGAAGAATGTGTCGTGTTCTGCATGCCTGACCTCATTGGATTGTAAGTTGTGACGTATAGTTCTACAAGCTAACATGCAAGTGACCTCTCCTTGTTTGGATATAACATCCATCTGTTGAACTATAACCATGCAGGGACCACCATTGCTCATGCCTCTTAGAACTACGTTGCTGCCCTTTGGGTCTCGGAATTCCATTTCCATCATTTGGTAGTTCATCGCAATTCTTCCTACTGAGTAAAACCACTGAAATCCAGACACCATGTTAGTATCTGCCAATTCTATCACATAAAAATCATTAGTAAGCATACACTTACCAGGAGTGAAGCTCAAATATGGAACTACTTGGGTGCATGTCATATGATATCCATCGATTGCCCTCACTTTGAAGCCTTCAAATTCCTGGTCAAGGATGCCTCTCCTTACCACTACGGTTGCACCAATAAAGTTGTATGTTGCTCTGCCATCTATCAATGCTATGACACATTGCCCTTGTACAGCACCCTTGATTTTGAATGAGAGTGGCAATAGTACCTACTCCTGAGAGTGGCAATAGTACCTCCTTCAATTCTCGGAAGTGGCTTCCTCACTGCCTTTGTGGGTGGTGCTCCTTCATATAGATTGATAAGCTCCTTGCTTGGCAGTTGCGTTGTATCACTCTCACTGTCACTATCGGGGAGTATTCAATGTAGTGAATCTTCCCTTTTCCCAAACATCAGTGACTTGGATCCCATGACGCTTTGCAAGTGAAGCAGAGCTTCTTTCTCCTAAGCTCGTTTCGAGTCTCTTCGTCTAGCCAATCCTTCTTGGTCTCGTTGTCCAAAGATATCTTCTTACCCTTGTCCTTTGCAATGACTAGTGGCAGGGGTGGAGCCTTAACTTTTGGTGTTGCACTTCCCATATCTCGTGTCTTCTTGATGGCATCTTGAAGGGTTGCAGGATGTAACGCCTTGACCCACCTTGTAGGGGTTCGACTAATGCCTCTGTGAAAAGCATGATTAATCGTTCTTTAGATATATCATATATCCAATACCATGACTGTGATTCGCTCGAATAATGCAATAAACTCTTCATACGATCCGGTTTGTTTGAGCTGTGCCAATTCTCTGAAGTGTATATCCATATATCCAGATTCTTCCGATCAAAATCTATCTGTCAGTGTTTGCATAAAGTCAAGATATGAAGTAATGTTTGCATGTCCCAACTTAACCAGTCCATGATACCACTAATCATGTGCTTCTCATTCTAGGTATAGCATGGAAAATTGAACAGCATTTGTTTCCTGCATGGGATTAGGTCTAAAATACAACTTTTGCACCCAAGCCCTAGTTGAGCATTTTGATGACCCGTCAAAAGAGGGGATGGGTAACTTCCCTACCTTGCGGGCCAAATCCGGGTTTCGTTGTTCCCTGGGTCTATTCTGATATTTGATGTTGCTATATTCCTAGAAGGTTAGGGTTACTCGAGTGTTCTCTTCTAGTGCTAAATACTCTCGAAGTATTCATCAAAGAGCCTATTCTGCTCTGCTGCTTCTTAGGTTTTTGTTTGTTGTTGGTTTAAAAATTGAGGGAGTAAGGGTCTAAGGTTCCTTCCATTGTTTGTCCTATTGTGTGTTTGAGGAACAGTATTGCAGAAAACAAGGTTATGGTTGTCGCCTCCCTCGGTGCCAGCTCTATTTCCAAAATTTGCTTTGTTACCACTATTACCAGCAGCATTAGAATTTCCTATGAGTTGTGCCATTAGCCAACCTAATTTTTGTGGTCCTTGCTCTAGTACCTGAGCTATTTCTCACTGCCCCTAAATTCACTGTTGTCCTTGATGTTGTCGTTGTAATATCAATTTTTTTATTTCGGTTAATTAGCACATGCAAGAGATCCTTGGAATCTGGTCCTCGATCTCCCCTATCCCCCATGGTTGTGGTGTGGTTAACCTTACTCTTTTTTACTATAACATTACTTGTATCCCCTGGAAACATACAAAGTTGACACCCTCCCAAGCTGGCAGCATTCCAGCTCTGTTACAATTGTAATATCCTAAGAAAAATTTTGCCCTAAGGTTTCAGGTAACTAGGGTTTCGAATTGCCTTTTTACTTACTCAATGGAGAGACAAACAAACAGTATAAAAGGTTCTATAATAATTTAACCCAATGTAATATCATTGTCCATTCAATAAATGTTTATCCAATTAATAATGTCACTGCCATCCAATCGACAATTCCATCACCAACCATTCTTCAACCAAATCAATACATTTCCAATCCAACAACAATGTAGCCAATGAACAATTTACACCTTACTACTAATAATTCAAGGTTGGTTGTATAAGCCTGCAGACTACGGCAGCAAATTTCTTACAAATTCTAGTTAGAGGACTCAAGAAAATAACCTCAATCCGACGTCTGCTTCAGGAGAATCAATGCCAAGTGTAAGATTTCATCTGCAACTTGTCTCCCAAGGGAAATTTTGTTTGCCACAACCTCCAACCAAGCCCTAAAATCAGACTTCTAGGAAGGTTTGACTCATGTTCAGCTCCAAAACCCTCATATTAACCTTTGTTTACACCTTAGCCTTTAGACGTATTCGAGTGGCCAAAGGATAGGATCTGCTCCACAATTCCTGCCACAAAGTATATTCAAAACATTGTCCAACCTCAGGAATATATTCGGCCTATTTCAAGAGGATTGATCTTGCAAGGTGATCCAGGTGGATGTTGGTGGCCACCCACCTATCCCATTTGGAACCTCACAACTGTCTCTTTTAGTTTTTTTCAGTTTCCTAAATTGTAGCACAGTTTACTATTTTTAGCAGTTTTTCGGGTCCTAAACTTCAGGCGCCATTTTGAGGCCCTAAACGACGTTTTTTGGGAAATATGGGGGCAACATGGGTACATGGACCGATGTTGCCCTTCCCAAAGTGGTAGTGCTCGGATATATCTTTCTAAGGAGCTATTGTACGCGTCAAACGGAGATCGTATGCCAAAGTTACGACCCTAGGAAATTGATGTACCAATTTACCCAAACGGGGCCCACAGTTTGGTGTTTCATCTTCCAGGGTTAGGTTTTGGTTGTAAAGGGTTTTCCATTGTTTCTCAACAATAAATAAGCCTTTGAGCCTCATTGTAACACAGTTCAGAGGCATGTAGCTGCCACATCTCTTCTCAGAGATAAGCTACCATCGCCCTAGCT
>APFE030318764.1:165345-181603 GCA_000404065.3 Pinus taeda | reverse complement strand
ACATAGACATCATCTGGTTCAGAGTCTGAGGATGCCTCAGCCTGATCTGCAACCTCAGAATCAATGCCATCAATGACAATAGAAGTGGACCTAATGGAAGCACGAGTTTGTCGACCTGCATGACTAGTGCCTTCCATTGGTTCTTTGCCTTTCCTTGATGCCGCTACTGATCCTATTTTTGATGCCACCACATAATCTGCATCATTCCCCGCTAAAGCCATGTCGATATCAAAATCAGCCTCAAACGCAGGTTCTTCAGTCTCCTCCACCCATTCTGATGTTGGATCAATATCGTCCAACACAATGGGATCTAGATCAGGAGTTTTGCTCATCATTTAGAGCTTCGATTGCATTTATTGTTCCCCAAACCATGAAATCCTGAAAACCATTAAGTCTGTTGAATTTTGAGTGAAATCTAAAATTCTAGTTTCTCCATATGAAATCCAATGAGATTGAAACCACTCTCAAACATCCTGAGTCATTTCATGGTAATGTAAAAAATTTAAGTAAAAGGATGACCGGCCGATTGGACCGGTAACCGGTTTTTAAAAACGGTTTTGAAAACACTGGTACATCCTCTTGTGAAGGACTACTAAGCTATTGATGGGCAGGTGTTGGAGAGCTCTCTGGGGAAGCAGGAAGGCGTACCAAGGTTTGAGAGCAAATAACTGTTTAGAGGGAGCATCAAACTTCATTTCATGGAAAGGGAGGATCATGATAGTTTTGAAGGATAATGGGGTGGGAGAATTTGTGAAGCAGGCTATACCACCACTACAAGATCCCCAACAATTGACCTGGCATACTAAGAATGATATCAAGGCAAGGAGGATTATTCTAGAAGGGGTCAGAGATCATACAGTTCCTCATATCCATAAGAAGAAGACAGCTTATGAGATGTTCAAAACTATTTTAGATCTATATCAGAGTAACAGCGATACCAAGAAGCTTGCTCTTAAGGAGAAGCTAAGAAGTATCTGGGTGAACAAGGATGAGTCCATTGTCACGTATTTGTCAAAATTCACTCATGACTATACCAGAGCATGACCTTGTGAGTTTTGATCTTCTACGACTTCAAAAGTCTTGGTATGGGTTCCAGGATGTTGTCAATGATAGAGATAATTTTCCTAGTTGGGAAATGCTATTGACTAACTACGTTCACGAAGATATCCAAAGAAGGACCAGAAATGGTAGATCGATGAAGACAGAGGACAAGGAGAACTTGTCTGTAACAAGCAAAAGCAGCAAGACCAAGGGCACGGAGGGCCAAGGAGTGGTCGAGTCTAGTCAAAATGGCAAGTAAAAGGATCTAAGATAGGTCAAGTGCTTCCATTGCCATGAGTTTGGACACTACGGCACTAAGTGTCCTAAGCAAAAGAACGAGTCCAGTAAGGATAATGTAGCTACATCAGCAGAGCTAGATGCATTTTCTGACCAGTTCGAGAAAGATTTCTCATTGATTGCTTGCATGCCAAGCTCAATAGACAGCAGTGCATGGTATATTGATTCGGAAGCATCCTTCCACATGACCAAAAAAATGAATAGATATATTTTAGACACCTGAAGGAGAAGGACATGTAGTTTCAGATCGAGAGGAGTTGGTACTCTCAGTTTTCGGAGGGAGTCGAGTAATCCCCTCCATCTCAAAGATGTCCTCTATGTTCTAGGATTAAAGCATAATCTTGTTTCGATAACTACCCTTTATGATGTCATTTTCAGCAAAGGTAAGGCTTACCTCCAGCGCTTAGCTTTTGGATGTAAGAAGCAGATAGGTGTGAGGATGAAGAATCACTACAAGTTCTAGGTAGAGGCAAGTGCAACCTTAAGCAACAAGGCAAGGAGAGCTCAGAGTAGAGAATTGATGGTTGAGGAGAGCAAAACTCAAAGGAGTCCTTAGAGCAAGAGCAAATTAGAGTACCTAAGAAAAGCTACTCAAGAGTCAAGATGGAGCCTCAGCCAATATCTTTGTTTAAGTCTAAGGAGTCCTTAAAGCAAGAGTAGATTAGAGTACCTGAGAAGAAGCTACTCAAGATGGAGCCTCAGCGAATATCCTAGTTTAAGTCTAAGGAGTCCTTACAGCAAGAGCAGATTAGAGTACCTGAGAAGAAGCTACTCAAGATGGAGCCTCAGCCAGTTTCTCAATTTGAGTATAAGCTAGTTGGCAGTTGGGCCAACCAACAAGACGATGAGGAGCATAGCCCAAGGCGAGTGGAGGCAACCACTCAAGCAATGACTCCCAACATAGGGAGAGTTTGAGCCAAGTGGGCAAAGAATTTGTTTAAGGGAGATCAAGAGAGAGTTGGGTCTTCCAATATCACCTTCAACCAAAGGAAGCAACCACAAAGGTACACAGGGTGCATGGCCCTTATGACTGAAGTGATAGACCCGCAGAGCATGGTGGGAAAGAACAGGTCTTCAAATCAGGTTCCATAGAAGAAAGAAGGGAAGTCTTCTAGTTCAATGGGAGCAGCTACAACAACAGAGAACGTGGTAGTATTGGAGATAGATCCAAGTGGACGAGGTTCTTCTAGAAGCACCTTCCTCACTAAGAGGGAGTGTTGAAAATAGAAGCGAATAAGGTCTTCTTTGACTTGTGCCTTAGTCAAAGACCCCACAAGCAGTCATGTCTTTAGCATGCATGAGTTCCTAAAAGTTAGGACAAGTTCCTAAAAATTAGGTTGAGTTCATGAAGCAGTTTAACTCATGTGTATAGTTGGAGGCTTAGTTGTTTGCCTCCTAGTGCGAGATATCTTTGGCAAAGGACAAGAAAGTGAGCTTCAGTTTCTAAATTGAGGCAAGATGAATTACATGAGTTAGTTAGACTCAGTTAACTAGTCAATCACAAGACCGAGTTCCAAAAATAAACTTGACAAATTTAGTTGATGTGAATTGCTTATAAGGAGGACGAAGGCATAGAAATGGATCACTATTTTGTGAGCACAAGATTGTGTTGAGAATATAGTACCAAGGAAGTGTTTCCTAGGAATTTATCCTTTTGGCCTAGTAATACACATTAATATCCTTTTCTCTAAGTGACATTATGTGTTTAATAATGTCAAGGAGCTAAAGTAGCTTTTATGAGTTGTGTACCTTGTAATTCTAATTTATTAAAGTCACATGGGTTATTAAAGTGACTTTGTGTAAAGTACTAAGTCCACTTTATGTTATTAAGGTAACTTTTATATTTTAAAAGTCACTTTATGAGGGACAAAGTGACCATGGTACTAAAACATTAAAAGGTAATACAGAGTGTTTTTAAGTGGGGTCATCATGAGAAAGGGGTCAAATGGGAGCTTGATCTCAACTATAGATCTCATGGGCTGAGATTTAATCTTGGCCCTTGATCTTTAGCCTTTAGGATTAGGTTTCCCTCTCGAAAGAAAAACAAAAGTTAAAGGAAATGAATGCTTCTTCATTATTCTTCTCAAAGGAAAGAGGAGGGCGTAGGGAAGCTTGAGAGGAGATCGAGACAGTTAAAGGAGGAGGCCATGTTCCAAGGTGAACTCAAATCAGAGCAGAACGCAACCATGTTGTGGAGCTTGTGTTTGCATTTGGAGGCAGCAAGGAAGAGCTCCTTCATTCATCCTCTTGAGAACTATTGAGGAGAGGAAAGGAGATAGGAGGAAGAGAATTTTCGTGAAGAAATTCTACAGCAAGAACTAGGAAAAAAGACCACAGTTAATCGAATCCCTAGAAGGCCAAGTTAAAGCTAAAAAGGGTGCACGAAATTTTGGGAGACTGTCACAGCCAGTGGTTGCACACAGGTCAAGGGCTTATTAGGAGTCAAGTTCAGTTACTCCTCGCCGTGGGC
Source organism: Pinus taeda (assembly GCA_000404065.3). Taxonomy (NCBI): domain Eukaryota; kingdom Viridiplantae; phylum Streptophyta; class Pinopsida; order Pinales; family Pinaceae; genus Pinus; species Pinus taeda. The sequence continues at coordinate 177,795 of APFE030318764.1, read as the reverse complement.
AAGTGTTTTATCAGCATATTTCTCTGCCAGCGTATTTCTGAGGGGCACAGTGAGATTCTTGGGCCAGGACCAGCGAGAATCTCAGGCCTGGTTTTAGTGGTATATCAATGATATTTAGAGAGCTGTTTTGGAGTGTATTTGCTCACATTCCAGGGAGATAAAAACACATCTGCATATTTGCTGTGATGAACCCGAGTTTCAAGGAACCTGTGACTGTCAGTGTGGCTTGAATTCCTACGAAGGAGCATTTCAGAGGACTGTAATTTCAACATAGGAGAGCTGAACATTTGTTGAAGACAGTTCAGAACTCAGTTTGAAAATGGGATTTCAGTGATGCTTCCTCTAAGAAACAAAAATAAAATCCTCCTAGAAGAACTGGTTTTCCCCACTATGGGGTTTTTCTAGGCTCATGTTGACCAAAAACAGTGTAAAATTCATGTGTGTGCTTGCCTTATTTTTTCTCTTATCAGCTGAAAGTGAAATGTAGAGTAGCTCTATATTGTTTCAAGTTAAATGCAGAAAACGATAAAATAATGTGTATATCAGTCATATGCTATTGATGGGTTTGGGCATTAAACGTTGCAAGAATTTGAAACTGGGTGGGCTACAGCAGACATTAATTTTCTACAGATTGTGAGACCAAACAATAGATAGCGCGAGTTTTGTGTGTGAGCTGTCAGAGCTAGGAAGAGCATGAAGGAGAGGCCTATCCACAGAGTTTTGGCAGAGAAAATTCATGCTAGTGTGCGCTAGAAATCAGGAGTAATTCTTAGAAGATAGGGCCACTATTGCACTAGGAAATAGGAGGCTTCCAGCACAAGTAAACAGGGGCAGGCCAGCACAAGGATTTAGGAGCTAAGGACAGGGTTGTTGCAAGCAGGTTTCAGCTAAGTGTCAGCAGAAAGAACAACCTTGTTCTCTAGTGAAACAGTTTTCCTTGTAATTAATTTTATTTGCTCAACTTTGTCAATAAAAATCTACAGCTAGCAGAGGGTTTTCTATGTAGGGTTCCATGGAAAAATCCTGTGTTATTGTTTTTAATTCTATTTTATTCCGCTGCAAAAGAGTAAATTAATTCTGTGTCTTGGTGTCACAAATTAGTTTCAGAATTGTTCACTACAGCAGTTGCAGATTTTCAAGGAAATTCCGCAAAAAGGTGCTAATGGTTCCCTATAATGCTAAATCTGGGCACATTGCTCCATCATGATAAGAGGAAGCTGGTTCAAAAGGAAAAAGTCCGGAAGTAAGGATGCCCACAGGTGCAAAATCATATTACAGCAAAGCAAGAGGTTGCAAAATAAGAAAACTCAACCAAGTGAGACTATCAGATAAGCATGAAAGGAAACTGTTTGAGGAAACCTATCGGCCCGATATTCTTGCGCAATGTTAATTTTCTCTGTTTTGTTTTGCTTCCACCAAGTAAATACATGTAAGTGAGCGTTTATGATATCACAATCTAGCCAGCATTGTTTCTCATATTCTACTCAGAAGCACCTTACAATCCTAGTTTCAGGATATGTGCATTAATTTAAAAATAAAACCAAAAAAAATCCTTTGCAAACGACAAAAGCATTACCTCTTTGAAGAAGTGTCTAAAGAACAAATTAAACATAACTGCAATTCATCAAACGCAACTGTCTTGAAAAATGTGTCTTCGAGTACAGATTATATTGTCTAGAATTACCATTAATTGTTATGGACCAAAGAAATATCTGCCTCCGATCCATTCGTCTGCACCTCAAGATAACTGTTTTGATTGCGATACTGTTGTTTGTAGCCCTTTGGAGGAAACTTTGGAATTTTGTGAAGTAAAGACAAATATGATAATGTGCATTGTTTTATTTGGTCAAATGAACCCATCTCAGTTAGATACGAAACATTATACATTTTGAATGTTATACTGGAAAAGTCTAACATGTTATTTCCATTCTATGCTTGATAAGATAAGAGCAATAAGCCCTCATAATCCTGACTCGAAAGAACAGAGAAAACAGAAATTTGTGAAAAGACTGAATTACCATGCCACAAATGCACCACTGTGATTGCCAAGAAATGCATCCAGATCTCTCTTTGCCTGATCCTGTTGCTTTCCATGACAGACAAGTACAGCAACATACTCCTGCAAGTGGAAATTCAATCCCATTTATCAGTTCATCAAGCTTCATCTCCACTACTCCGATGGAAAGACAAAAAGCATGACTGGATGAAGAAAAGTGTATTTAATTTAAAATAGAAAGGGAGCTTATATTGCTTGTGTATATGATCAACGCCCGCTGAAAGAATGACAAACCCTCAATTCTAAACCCTAAGATAAACCTAAAGCTCCCGTGGTTTGAATTCAGACCTTGTTGTTTCCGGAATTCCCTGTTTTGCCTATTACAGAACATTGCGAAAGAGTTCAACAGCATTGAGAGCAGAAAAGACAAAGCAAACTTGATGACTCGGTATGTGCTCATATCTCAGGAAGTTCCATAAAGGTACTATCAATATTCGGGTAAATTTTCTCTGGTGTTCAGAATTTCATGCAATATCTTGCGAAGAATCCAAAATATAACGAGTTCGCCATCAAAGGGCATCAAATCCCACCAAAAATAAAGCCCATCCAATCGAATTCCATGACAATTCGACAGAATGACCATATCTATATGTGACTAATTTCTTTAACCCAAGCCCTAAAACTCCACAACGCACAAGCATAAAAACATACACATGAAACGAAAAAAGCAAGGGATGAAACCGTAAACCCACCGCTAAAACATCGTCCGTGTAGCCCATGAAATCCTCAAGCTTCTGCTTAACGGCCTCCCGCAAACGCGCAGCGCCATCGCTCGAAAGGTCTATGGAGAAGATCTTCCCCTTAAGCGGATCGGAAGAGGTTTCCATGCCCTGTTACCTTACTCTTTCCCCAGAATACCAATACAGATGCAAGATGATCTCAAGTGTCTGCTATTGAAGGTTTTGGCAATTATCCTTCAGATTGGTTCCGCCCAGGATAACCGTGATTTTGGTTCAAAGAACGAAGAACAAAAAACCTGGGAATCGGGCGGCTGGAGAATCGAGATACAGCCCGGCTGCCTCAACCAGAGGTTCCCACACAGACAGCGCAAATAAATGAATATGGGCTACATGCAAGGTTACTTCTTTGTTTCTGTTTTCTCCCCTAAATTATCACGAGTTAATTGTTAATTCTTCGTGTGAAAGCGCTGTTTACAGATCGCCACTAAACACCCACCTTCATCGATCAGTTTGATTTCATTCTTCAAAATAGAAAATTTATCGAATTAGAATTTAGCGTTAGTGAAAGGGACATCTTATAACACGCGTTGTTCCGACGTAGTAATTAGTCCCCACAGCTTAATTTTGGGACGGTGAGATTGTGTTTCAAGAAAGTAATTAGTCCTCACATGGTTTTTTTTGGTGTTTGATATGGATAGAGTTACTATTTAAAATGTTGGATGAATTTTAGATTACATAATTTTATTCCGGAAATTTTTATCAACAAGATTTGCAAATAAATTATTATTTTATAAAATGTGTGTTTGGTTATGTAAACAAGATTTGCGTGTTTGGTTATGTAAAATAATTTTATGACATAAAAAAATTTATCTAATTAGAACTATATTTAATATGGTATTTATTCCTTGGATGCGGGTGTTAGATGAGCTATTAATGTCCATCGGCCACCAAACAAACAGGTAGCTAATCCTTATGGCAACTTGTGCTTTTCCTTGTAGGAAATTAAGGCAGGTCTTGGCTCCTCGGCCGACACCATTAACCAGCTGGGAAAATCGAGAAATTCTCTGCAATTTCAGAAATATGGAGCAAAGCCCCCGGCATTCACCCATTCAGCGTCTCAATTGCTCTTGTCACCCCGCTGCAGTAGAGTCGAGCCTTCGCACCACTACAGGAAGACGTTGCAGACTCCTCTGTTGCATCAACCTGGGCAATGGTCATCATTTTTCTCAGTCCTTGCTCTGCAACCTGCATTTTGAGATCCTGGCCCCTCTCTCCAACCCGGATTTGAACTCTCATGTTCCTCTCAGCATCCTCTCCATCGTTCTTACCCCGTCTCCTGACCTTGCAATTCATCGCTCACTTCAGCGCTCTAGTCGAAGAATTATGCGCCAATGCCATAGAATGAGGTCTAGGCAAGGTGGTGGTCGGGGTGGCGCCACTCACCCTTCGTCTCTACCCCCTTCTGTCTCCACCTCCCCGTCCGCCTCCCCACCCGCAAGCCCTTCCACTTCCTGCTTCCTTGGCAGATACCCGGACACCCACAGTGGCCGAGGTAGAATGGGTACCAGCAAGGTGCGGCGTTTAGGTGGAATCACCTAGCATACCACTTCCACTGCTTCTTCCTAGTAAGCACATTCCGATTTTGATGCTCCATGGATAGGTCGGTCATCATTGCCATCGTCACGGTGGATTTCAGAGAGGTAACTGACTCATGCCCCGAACTAGAGGTCAACCTGGAAATGAACCAGGCTCCTCCACCGCTAGGCAACTTTCAAGGGGAGCCGAGCTCTAGCCACCTGCCAAGAATCATAGACGATCTGTCCAGCAGCCGACAGCAGACTCTGGGAGGCGATGCCACCCATAAAGACAATGGAACTCAAGTGGAGGACACTGCAGGTGGCAGGCAATCAGCGAAAACTAGTTCAGAAGAATATGGCTGGTGTCTGATCGTGGAGGAGAAGCCACCAACATCAGTCACCTAGTTGTTGCATGCCAAGTCACGTGTCAGGTCCTAAGTTCGGTTCTGTTTATTTTCGTTTTACTATGGTGAATTTTGAGTCGTGTGTCTAGCTCGGATTTCGAGTTTCAGTTCTCAAGAGTTGTTTTACTGTGGTGAATTTTGACCTATACTGTGGGTTTTACTATGGCTACCTTATTGAATTTTATAGTCTTTTGGTTAAAAAAAATTGAATTTTGGAACTATAGCCCCTGTGAGGGTAAAATGAGCTCTTCTTATCTTGTTCTCGCACTGGTTTCCCCAACTAGGGCAGTCGCAATGTCAAGGCTTGCTGTTTAAAATGGTCATATAGCTGACCCAGTACCGTAGAGGTCAGTGCCTCTTTGTATATTATGTTTTTATTAATAGATCAGTTTTACTTAGAAAAAAGAATGGTATTTATTATTTGATTAATCAGAAACAAAGGCATTGTCATTCTAATATTTTATTTAAGTGAATTTGTGTTGAGGTTGCATGACAAAGTATGTGTAATAGTTTTAGTATCGTCATAGATGAATGACTTACTTAACGCAGTTGAATCCCAAAAAATGATATCTAATATAATGCACTGCGAAAACCCCCAATACTTAATTCAAAAGCGTGAAGGGAACTTTTCTTGAATGGTTCATGAGGCACAATACTTGCTAAGGTTTTGCAAATGGGGTAACAACCTTAGTGGGCTTGATTGTGGGGAAAACTCCACAGTTAAGCGCACTTGAGCCAGAGGCGATCTCGGATGGGTGACCTCTCGAGAAGTCCTGGTTACTAGGTGCAAGCCCCATAAGTGATGATTGACACTATGTGATTTATTTAACTAGTTTCAATCTCACTTCTTCACCCCTGTGAGCATCAAAAAATGATATTTAATATAATGCACTGCGAAAACCCCCCATACTTAATTCAAAAGAGTGAAGGGAACTCTACTTGAATGGTTCATGAGGGACAATACTTGCTAAGGTTTTGCAAATGGAGTAGCAAGCTTAGTGGGCTTGATTGTGGGGGAAACTCCTATCATGGAAATGGTCATAGATGAATGACTTACTTAACGCAGTTGAATCTCAAAAAATGATATCTAATATAATGCACTACGAAAACCCCCAATACTTAATTTTAGTATCGTTGTAAGTTTTATTAAAATATTAGTTTTTGCCACATCCGAAATCAATGTTGAAGCAGGTTTGGGACAACTTTAACATCCCCAAGATCAATTTCTTCTTTTGGACTCTGTTCCATAACAAAATCCTAACTGGAGAAAACCTATGTAGAAGGAACATAGCAGGTCCCCATCGATGTGCTCTATGCAAAAACGCACTGGAAACCTCATATCATATGTTTATCAATTGTGAGTATGCGAAGAAGGCCTGGTCTATCTTTCTGACCGGACTGAATGTGAGACCCCCAGCGCATTGTTCGATTGCAGATATGTTCTCCACTTGGAAAGCCAGTTATTCTCACAATATTGCTGGCAAATCTCTATGGTATAAGGTATGCATTGCTGCCCCAAAATATGTATGCTGGAAGCTATGGCTAGCCCAGAACGAAACCATCTTCAACCAAAATGAAATACATGCGGAAAAAGTGGCAGAACAAGCAAAGAAACTCCTTTTCGAAACTCTGAACTACTCTTTCAGTCAAAGATGATAATTCCCTCCGAACATAGGAAAGGGCATGGCTGGATGACTTCTCTTGCAAGACTAGACCTTCAGCAATCACTCAGCCAACCCATAAGGAAAGATGGTAGGTTCGAGAACCCATGGACAGATTTCAGCAGTGGTGGAAATCCCAGGGTAAGTGCACTATCTTCTTCAATGGTGCCTCAAAAGGCAATCCAGGTAGATCAGGAGCAGGAGGAAAAGATGAATTCAGTTGGGGACTCGGATTGAAAACCAACAATCAGGCTGAAACACTAAGTCTTTTAAAAGCTTGCCAATTAACCAGAAAAGAAAGCCCAAGTGAAATCCTTATTTTTGGAGATTCAAAATTGTTGATAAAGTCATTAACAAGCAAGAAACGGCTCAAGGATCCAGCGTTAAACAAACAGCTCTCAAAAGTGAGCAAAATCCTAAAGGACTTCTCCTCAGTGCAAATATTCCACATACTCAGAGATCTAAACAAGGAAGCAGACAGATTGACAAACACGGAATGCACTCTACAAAATGGAATGATCAGCATAAATGCAGGTGCTTTGAAAATGGCAATTATTCCCTAACCGGGAAAGGAGCTCATGTAAAATCTACGAATTGTGATGGTTGATTAGGCTTCGCTCAACCCGAATTTATCAATAAAACACAACCGTTTTAGTTAAAAAAACAAAAACAAAAACAAAAAACAAAAAAAACATGTGTTTTCAATATCATAATTTATTTATTTTATGGGAATTTGTGTTAAAGTTAAAATATATGTAATAATTTGAGCATTATTATAAGATTTATTAAAAGGTTAAATTTTATTTATTATAATATATTACTTTTAATAATATAAATATAATATATAAGCATATATAATATTATATAAATTTAATAAATAAGAATTAATAATAATAAAAAATATTAATTAAGTTTATAATAGTATGAGATAAATCAAATAAGTATAAAATAATATAGGAATATTTCTCCACTCATATGTTAGGGTGTGGATTGCCAAAATCAAATCTATATTCCAAGAGTAGCTATCGTCCCTTAATAAGGTGGTTGCTCAGGTTTTTATAGTATATTCAATACTTTCCTCTTCGATACACTTTAGGCTCCTTGAAATATCACTATTAAAGAAATCAATCTTGCTCTCTGTTGGGCTTATTTTTACCTTAAAGGTGACCATTCCTTCACACGTCTGATTGGACTCGGAAGAAGAACAAACAATTTTGTAGAATTGTTAGCACTAAAAGACCTCCTTCCTTTTGCCATGAAAAAGGGTTGCAGGTGTTTACAAGTATTTGGGGACTCTTGTGATTGTTGTGAATTGTTTCAATAGAGATGTCACAACAACCTCCTATTGCCCATTGTCGAAGAGATTCTAAGCATCAAATATGTTTTTTACAATGCAATACAACAACGGATTCTCTCTCTAAGGAAGACACTTCTCAAAATTTGGGAGTATCGGAAATTATTGAATAGCTAGAGAATGATACTTCAGGCTTACTTCCACATGGCTTTCAATGAAAGCCTTCTACAGTCTCAGTAAAATAAAATGAAGGATCAAAATATATGCTATTGTCTTTTAAACTTTGATATACAATTTTTGGCTATAAATATTTAATTTTAAGTATATTTTATGAAATATAATCTTATTGATTTTAACCCATACTAATATAATGAATACACTATTTCATTATATAATAAAAATTATGATTTTTTATGAAAAATAAATAATAATTTTTTGAAATATATTATTTAAAATAAAATAAAATATTGTAAGATTTTTATTATTTTCCATTTATCCATATCTATATCAAATTATATTTAATAATAGAAAAAACAAAATTAATAACATGTTACAAAATCGTTATTAGCAACCGAATTACAAGACCGGTTCAATGGCCAATTCCATTAAAAAAAAAAAAAAAAAAACAAAAAAAAATAATTAATAATAATAAATAATAATAATAATAATAATAATAATAAAATAAAATAAAAATTCAAAAATTTAGTAATCATAATAATTACTAAAAAAAATTTATAAAATATATTTTAATATTTTTTATTTTTTATTTTTATAATTTTTTACCATTTTCCCATGTATTTGTAGATAGCATGCATATGATTTCCATAAAAAAGAATTGGAGTGGACTTTGAAAGTTTTGATTTGTTAAAGGATTATTTAATGCATTCGGGAATATTGCAAATAATTTAAGTATTATTCTCTTAATTAAATTACAGGTCATAATATCGTACATCTAAATGACTTTTCAATAGATATTTGCCGGAAGGGAGTAGTATCTATAGGCTGTCTTCTTCTCGAAACCCACACCCATAATTTGATAGGCATCGTGGTTCTATCATTTTTTAGGTTACTATGTAATCTGTTCGCGTTAGCCAGAGAATCGCTTTGACTAGAGCAATTACTCTACGTACCATTAAAATTTAATGGTCAGACATTTTATATATTACACTGCAAAAAGGCATTTAGTCTATCGTTTATGTTTTGAATAAAGAACCATTACATGATATAAAACTATTTTAATGCCATTGTGGTTATAGATGTTCCATGTTTGATCCATGTATATAAATATTAATTATTTGGGTTATTTTATATTTTTATTTTTGGGTGACGAGGTTAGGACATTTATTGGTGGGAAGAAAATAGATTTGTTCATAATGGGATGCTTGTTATTAGGATTGTGCAAGGCTCGTTATTAGGATTGTGCAAGGCTCGATCGAGCCTAGATGTTTTTTGGGAAGTTTAATTCCCCTAAAATGGCCTCCATCTTCAACCCCTCCCTATGAGATTTAAACCTATGACCTAGCAGGGACTAAATCCCGTGCAAACCAACTCATCTAGACCTCATAGGTATTATTTGAGTTAGGTATGGTTTTTAAAAGGTATTAATATTGCACTCACATCCTTAATGTCCAAATTGGTAAGTATCCACACTCGTCATTCACCAATAACACCCACTTTCACCTTATCAATATCATTCAACAAACCACTTTATGTTAAATTTATTATATCCATATTTGAAAATACTTTCTTTTTTTAATTTCTCCAATAGATTCCTATTAATATCAAAAAATGTTACAGTGAAAGCATTTCATACATCCAAAAGAGTGACCTGAGAGATCATAACTAGCAATAGGGATAACCAGACACACAACTAAAACTAACCATAGACAAAGTTAACAAGATGGGACTACCCTACTCGAATAGAGGAAAACTATAAACTACAACAGAGACAAATACAAACCTCCAGTTTCCCTAAGGCTCTAACTAAGTCATGCAAAATGCCAATAGCGAAGTGCAGTAGTACATATCAACAGCCCAATGGCAATACTGAAAGAAAAAAATAAATAAATAATAATAATAATAATTAAGAAAATAAAAATAAAAATAAAAATTAAATTAAATTAAAATCATAAGATTGCTTAAAAAACAAGTTATAACCCACAATAAACAATAATGTGGTGTGCATGGTGGACATATTAGTCTAAAATGATGACTGGCGAAAGAGGAGAAGAGTTTGTGTGAGGAGAGGTTTGAGTGAAGCATTGATGATTGTAGGTAACTCGTGTTTCTCATTGGAGTCGATCTCTAAATTAGAGACCACAAAACGCTCCACTTGAGTCAATCTGACCACAATATCATCCAAGTTATACCTAATGTCCCTTAAGATTCTCTTGATCTCCTCCTCACATGCAAATAGCTTGTACTTGTCTACCTACTTATCTCGAATTGTCATGCTTAGTAGAGTTTCCAACTGATGATGCAAAGTAATAAAATGGAGTAAGTGGAGTCTTCTCTTACGAAACTTCCTTGGATCAAGAACTCACTTGAGGCTACTACCTCCAATCTCTAAATCATAAAAATATTCATGTTCACTGAACTCCTTGGCCTCCAAGTGGAGAATTTCCTTTTTGATCTCTAGAGGAGGAAACTCGAAAAAAATAACCATTGATTCCCATCCGAACAGGTATCGGTGTCGCGAAGAGGATGACCCAGGTGTGCCACCGCTTTGACTAGGAAGTCTTTACTAAGGAACCATATAGGTATATGACCTGCAAACAGAACAAGAAAAAATGACTCTAGAAAACTGAACGACCGAGATGAATAGAGCAACGGGAGAGTAAGACCCCAGACCATAAGAACCACAAACCCTATAATAGAACAAAGGAAAAATTTATGTGGGCAGAGGAAGAAAATTAGGAGCCCACGACACTCACAAACTAATACCTGCCCAAACTTCCAGAAACCCTAAACTCTGAGTGGACCAGGAACTAAATGAATTAGGAATGTTTGAAATATCAAAGTTCTATTGATACCATATCCATTGTCAAAACCAAATAGAGAAGGTACCAAGGTACCACACTCCACAGACCAACACTAGGCAGTTGAATGAAATTCTAGCCAGGTCAAAGTTCTAAGGTGTCGTAGAGGGTAATACTGCCACCAATTCAAAAGACAGACCCGACCCCGAGTTGTGTAAGAAGAGAACAAAGAACATTGACACCTATGGGGAAGAAACAAATGACCTCGAGGAAAGTTGACTATCTTGTCGTCAATGACAATAAGACCAAGTAAAAACCAGACTTTGAGAGACTAAAACACAACCATACAATGGTCGACTGAGGATAGTACAATGAAAATAGGCTATTGTTTAGTCTAGCATAAACCTACCTTTTCCACCGTGGATGAATTAATGATTGTGAATTTAGACCAGCAACAAACAAAACACAGTCATTTCGCAGCCCTAAATCCAGTACCATGCATATAAAACGTGGCACGGACATGAGAGGTCAAGTTTGTTGAGTGAGGTGAGCAGCAAGAGCGCTCAACAACGAAAGCCAAGTGTACAATCCAAACTAGTACTCTGCCATCCCAATGTACTTCCACATGATAAGCTCATAAATGACTTTCCCTGTTTGTTAGGGAATGCTCTGTTCGCGACCAATCCACCATGAGAAGGGTGATCCATCTCATAACAGATAAAATGCATTTAGCTGCAAAAACCTTTGTCATATACATAACAACATCCTCCCACCTGCTCGCATTTAAGTCGATCAGACTTGGGTAGGTGTAGCAAGGTTTGGAAACTGTGAGATCGTCACGTGAGGGGCATGCAGAGCCAGGTATAGAGCAAGGCTCTAACGCCGAGGGCTGCCACCCTATAAATCAATCAAAATACTTGCATGTCAATTATAAATTCTCTTAGAAAACCAATGTCGGGAAAAATTCTCATTTTGATTATGCCTCCTGCCGAGAACCAATGACCATGAGAGCAACCCCCATCGGGGAACATTTGAAAATACTGAAATTTATGGTGATCATTATCTAGGGTGAATTATTAACATGGTGCATCAATTAATGATATAACATATTAAGTTTTCTATTGTGGGGGTATCGATATCATGCATTGGGAATCAAACATCAATGTGCAATAATCAAACATAGATTTTAACGTAACAATCTTGTTAAATGAGTTATTTTATTACACATTAAATAGAGAGAAATGGTTAAGCACAACATTGTTCGTTGATTGTTATTCCTTCTTAAACATGGATCCCTTTCTATCGTGATGTTAAAAAGATAGGTTGTTAGTGTTACAAAATGTCAAATATGAAGTGTTATAGTTGAGAATGAGATCATATAGAAAAACGATTTACAATTGAAGTAGAGAATTGTTGTGAAGAGTTAGGGAAGCTCTTGCCACATGCAATTGTTTCCTGTTGGGATATTTAATTAGTGCTTAAGGATTTTTAAACAGAGGCCTTGTGTCTTTGGCACAAAGAGGAAAAAATCCTAATTGAAAGCATGCTACCAAAATGTCTTCAAGACAATGAACACACATGTCGGGCCCAAGAATGTTTCCAACAAATGGTTGTAACCTTATTTACATAATCATTGTTTGGCCCTGTGACCATTTATTCATGTTAGGGTCCCACCCTAACCCCCTAATTTATGTCATGGGATCACGTCATAGTCAAGAGTCAATAAAGCCCATATTAATATTTGTAAGTGGTTAACCCGCAATTAATGACGGGACCACAGTTAGTTGCAAATGGGCGGTA
>APFE030318764.1:70724-151723 GCA_000404065.3 Pinus taeda | reverse complement strand
ATAAAGGATAGAGACTCCCTGCGAGGAGTATCGTGTCTTGTTTTGTAATCGAGCTCTGCTCTATTGGAGGTTTCCCCCTCGAAGAGGCCCGTGAACATTTCTCTCTGAGTAATAAAATCATTGCTATTCTGTGTTCTGGGTATATTTTCTTCGCATATTCTGTGTTCTGGGTATCTTTTCTTCGCATATTCTCTGTTCGGTATTACTTTGCAGGTTAAGAAGCATAACAATTCATGTATTCTTTTTTCTTTTTATTATTTTCTTAGTTTTAGACTTGATGAATATCACTCAATGATGATGGTAAACTTTTAGACAAAAAGTGTAAAACGACACTTTCAATGTACTTAATACATCTCTAGTGTTAGGAATAAAATCAAAATGAATGCAGAAATAAAACAAAGAATGAAGCAATGCAAATGAGACGTCAATATACATATTTTACCCAATTTGGGCTACATCCATGAAGAAATGGCTAGTCCTTCATTTTATTCTATCTAGCAAGGTGAAGGGATTACACCTATGGAACATTCACTGCAACCTCCTCTTCTCTCTCTCTCACATTCTCCTCTCTCTCAATTACAATTATATCTCAATAATACATAGTTGCAATACAATTCCCTCATTAAAAACAAGGTTTCCTTCATGGGAAAACCCCAGCATAACATATATTGTCAAATTTATGACCTAATGTTGAATTTTCCATATTGATTATGAAATTACAAGATTTTACAAGGTATTTTTTTCAAAAAATTCTCTTAGACGCCATTGCCCCTAAACCCTTGCCATAGGGGGCTCCAGAGAATGGTCGCTACCCCTGACAATAATAGTAGAGGAGAAATCCCCCCTACAACCCCCCATTAATAAACATGGCTAAAAATAAGACCTCTTAATCAAGAAGTTAATTAGACTCCACAACCAACAATCTCCCACTTGGAGGCTAATTACAACAACTCCACTACGAATACACCTGTTGGACAATGCCTCAACTTTGGATCTTGCTAGTTTATCATCTTCATCGTCATGCTTGAAGACTAATTGGATATAAGCAGAAACTCAACATCTCCTTGGCTACCATCTTCATTGACATGTTTGCAGGTTTTTGGCTAGTATGTATCTTTTCCAGTTTCAATTGTCCCTCTTCCAAAATTTATCATATAAAATGGTGCTTGAGTTGTATATGTTTAGTCTTAGAATGAAGGGTTGAGTTCTTTGCAGTATGAATGGAACTCTTGTTGTCATTATTCAACATGTTATTCTCTTGCTTCTTTCTCAATGCCTCCATGAACCTCCACAACCAAATCATCTCTTTACTAGCCTTTGTAGTAGCAACATACTCTAGATTACTTGTTGAAATCGTGACAAACCTCTTCAATTTTGAAATCCAACTTGTTGTTGTTCCACCTACAATAAAAACATATCATGTGGTACTCCTTTTTCTATCTATATAACCTGTGATATTTGAGTAAACATATCCCTATAGAACAATGTTTAAACCTCCAAAGCATAATTCTTGGGTAATAACACCTCTCAAATACCTAAGAATCCATTTTAATGCTTTTTAATGCTCTTTACCTAGATTGTTCATATTCCTACTCACAACTCCCATTACATGTGCAACATCTAGCCTTGTGCACACCATCCCATACATTAAGCTCAACCACTGAGGAACATGGAACCTTGGATACGTAGTCTATCTCCTCTTATGTCTTGGAACACATCTCCTTAGTCAATTCAAAATGGCTAGCCAAAGGTGTACTAATTGGTTTTGCATCTTTCATTTTACGTTGCTAAGGGTTTTCTTTGCAACACCCAAATCCTCTATAAAAAATGAATTAGTTAATTTTATTTTGAGCACATTTGTGTTCAACATACTAGACTCCACAACAAGCATGTCATCTACATACAATAACAAGATAATATAATTATCATTATCTAGTTTCTTAAAATAAACACGGTGGTCAGATGAACATCTATTATATCCTCGTTCTGTCACAAACTTGTCAAACTTCAAATACCATTGCCTAGGAGCTTGTTTTAAACCATACAAGCTCTTCTTTAATCTACATACTCAATTTTTCTTCCTTTTAACCTCATATCCCCATGGTTGTTGCATATATAAATCTCTTCCTCCAAGTCCCCGTCGAGAAAAGCTATCTTTACATATAACTACTCAAAATGCAAATATTTTATTGCCACTAAACCTAAAATAGTTTTAATTGAAGTTATTTTGACAACATGAGAAAATATTTCATCAAAATCTATACCTTTATCCTATGCAAACCCCTTTATAAGTCTAGTCTTTTACCTCTTTTTGCATCCATCTTATTCCATCAACCTTTAAACCCATTTATTTTGTAATTCTCTTTTACCTGTAGGGAATGGGATGAAGTCCCAAGAATGGTTATATACCAAAGAATCCATCTCTACTTTCATGTATTCCTCCCATTTCTTGTTGGTTTATGCTTTCATTGCTACTTCATATTTTTCTAGTTCACCAGGATTAGTTAACAACACATAATACAATGAAGGAAAACATCGTTAAAGGGCTCTACTTAACATGGTTGATGATATTTATTGGATCATCATATTTATTTTCATCCATCTTGATGCTTTCAAAGTGGAAATTTTGGAGGAATCAACTCACATGATTATTTTTACCAGCAGGTCCCTATTTGGTGAATTGGGGTTTGAAACATTTTGGAACCAATTTGTGGCATCAAACAATGTTTTTTTGCGGGTAAAATTTGGTTGCTTAAGTATGGCACCCCCTATCGCTATTCTACACACGGATACCTTTCCAACGGTGGAATAATCGCCTCAACTAGAGTTTGTATACAAAATTTATGCCACCCAGAAGTTGACCTTTTTGGTTTGACCACCATGATTATAGAGGATACCACATCAACCCCCATTATTCGTGGAAACAAAGTTATCCATGTGATTATGATGAAGAAGACTCTAGAATAGTTGATACAATAACTCCAGTTAAGAGTTGAAGGAGTTAAATTTAACCACTAGTGGGCTATCAAGTTGTGTTATAACCAGGCCACTAGAAGGAAAAGGTGTTCCATTCTATTCAAGTGCATTTTGTTCCATAGATGAGAAAAGTAGCTGAGAGTGGATATAGAGAGATCAAGTAGAGAGGGTTGTGCACTATAGCAATCCATGGGCCACAAGTCTCACTCCTTTGTACTTGGATTCATTTCCATTACGAGAAAGAGAGAGCAAAGCAAATTCACATTCCTACTGAGTTTTCCCCTATAAGGGTTTCCCATATCATATCTTGTGTTATTATGATTGTGAGTGATTGTATTTTTGTTTGTTCTCTATTTTCCACATTTTATATATTGCGTTCATGAACACAACAACTGAATAAATCCATAATTCTAAAGAAAATAACCCTCATAGCATGGATTTCATATTTTAAGTATAATTTTTATCAGATTTGTTGTGACGAACTATCTAATGGAATATCCATGATGATTTAAGGATCATTTGATCTTCCAACAACACTTATAGGACTTTTAGGTACATGCTTATGTTGTTATTGAACATTTTGATTTTCTAGCATCATTGGAATTTATTATCTGTGATTTCATCAAGCATTGTGCATATTATGCTTTTATTTTTTGTTTCTTTCTCTACAATCAATCTTTGTACATAACCTTCTCATTTAATACCACATCTCTACTTTTAATGATTTTGTGATTTTCACAATCCGATAAGTGATATCAAAAAACATTAACTCCATGTCCAATAAAAGTACACTTCTTGGATTTTGCCTCAAACTTTGTTTTATTTTCTCTATCAGTATGGACAAATGCTTCACAACCAGTAGTCTTTTGGAAAGGAGTAGTTTACATTTTTACCTATCCATGCCTCCTTTAGAATACCACCATCAAAGGAACTTGAAGGCCCTCTATTTAAGTAATCAATAGCATTAATGGCATCTTCATAAAATTATAAGGGCGATCATGCATGCAATATCATATTCCTTGCACGCTCCATGATTGTCTTGTTCATCATTTTTGACACACCATATTTTTGTGGGGTTCCTAGAAGTGTCTTCTCTTTATGAATCCCATGGTATGAACAATAATTATAAAACCCCTTACTGCAATATTCACCTCTATTATCTGATTTGAGACACTTTCCAGTCAAATATAGCCGTTAGTTAGTCATTGTAGCCGTTTCCTAGTCAAATATAGCCGCTAGTTAGTTACCGTTGGACGTTCTGCTCTGACTATTTAACTTATAATCTAGATCTGACTCTTCAACTTGTCCTGACGATGAACCACACTAGTTGGTTTGAAATGCATCGACAAATGAAATTTCTTGTGATTTACGCCGAAAAATCTCTCATAAACTTGATATGGATCACAGAAGCCTCAATTCAACACTTTAACTTATTTCTTGTCTCATTTTAAACCAAAGCTTTTCATTTTATAAAAGTATCAAAGACCATATTTGTTTATAATGCAACAAACCCAAGTTTCCTTAGTTGCATCATCAATAAAAGTAACATAATAATAAGAGCCACCAAGGGATGATACCTGAGTTGGTCCCCATACATTTGTATGCACGAGCTCTAACTTTTTACTCTTCTTTTCCTTCCCAACTTTGAGAAATCTAGCTATTTTTTTGTTTTCCACAAACACAATGCCCATAGAAGTCTAAATCAACCTTCTTCAACTTTGGCAATAATTACCTTGAGTGGAGAATATTTCTATCCTTCTGATCAGGTGATCAATTTTAGGCTAAAAAATGAAAATGCCCAGAACTTCTTGAGAACAATACCAAATCGAAGAGCTCGCTGACATGAATCCCATGCAACTTGTTTCACTCAATTTTCACATCGGATGCTCCCATAATCGCGTTCTAATTGTTTTAGGAAAGAGGTTAAAAAAATGCAGATTAGTTGTAGGTACACTGACTCTGCAGTCCGTACGCATGACTTGGAAGGTCACTGGGAACTCCATCAGCCAATGAATAGTCAACACTTGTCATAGCATGATTGGTTGTGGATTTGACTTGATTTCATTGGTTGATGATTGTGTTGAGATGGCACAAAGAGGGAGTGCCACGTGGCATTCTCATGGGGCCCAAAATTGGATTGAGGGCTAAACAACACCCCGGAGAGTTGAACTCGTGACCTCCCACAATATAACCAAGGTCCATCAACAATGCGTTACCATGTTTCTTGTTTAATGTTACAAACAAAACAATATATAAGTTTGTGGTAATGGTGCATATAGGGAGGGGTCGGGTTAAGCCCTAGCCCCTGGCCACCCCTACGCCACAGGACCACAAGTGAGGGGCGAGGGGTAGGGCCTAGTGCAGCCCCGTGGTTTGCAGCAAAATCATGTGCCAATACGCAAAGGAGGAGGGGGCCAACCCAAGGTCGTATGACCCACGATGTGACCACCAACGTGCGGAAAAGGAGCCAACGAAAGGCTCCAAGGATTAGGGACCAGCCTCGTGGCATATACACCCAATGTGACCCAACACCAAAGGAAAAGGAGCCCGACGGGAAGGGTGGGTGTTTATCCCAACCCTTGGCCTCATGGCCCATATGTCCACAATATTCGACACTAAGGAGTTAGAGGGTGAATTAATAGTCCAAAAAATTGCACCTGTGGATGGAGAGTTTGTCGCTCAATTAGCGATTTTTAGTGCAAATTTGTAGGATAGTTAGCCAGAAAGTTGAAATTGTGGGATGTTTAACAGGCAAGCATATAGATGAGTTTGTAGCTCATACATTTTTGAGTTTTTCACCAATTTGAGCTCAGAAAGAGGCTACCTGGAGGTTTTTGGATGTTCTGAATCAATTGGTGACCTCATTTTTATGTTTTGGGCACATCTAGATGGACTTTTTGCATGTTGGAGGCTAAGAGGTGTATCGATCAAGCATATTTTAGTAGTTTTTCCTTAGGGTATTGATCATGAAGAAGACCTTGTAGGGGTTTCTTCACCTTTAGAATTCATTTGCAACAACTGATAATTGCAGGGTTAAGATCTTGGATATTTCTCTCTCTATGTCAAGTTGAGGGAAGCTTGGATATGTCCTTCTTTTTGCATGTATGCTCATTTTCAGATGAGGTATAGGGTCTTTGTAGGAGATTCATTGTATTATTGTAGTTTACATGGTGATTGCAGGTTATCATGTTGTTTTATGTGAGTGTTCTCTGCAAAAGAACATTTCCTTGAAGGGGAAATAACCACATAGTCATCATCATACTTTATGTACTTCATTTTTACACTGAAATATTAGTGGTCTAGTCATGTTGACAGACCGGGAGATGTAGCCTAACAGAGGTGAATTTTGTCATCAAACCTTGTGTTGCTCTTCTCTATGCCTACATGAATTATATGTGTTATGTTCATTATGATTAACTTGCACATGAGAACTAATCCATGCTTGAAGGGACACTAAACAAATGTGTTGCTTATGAAGGTCCATTCTCATGCTTCCAAAGCGTCAACACGGTCCTAGTTTTGCTTCATTTAATTTTGGAAAGAGAGGCAAAAATCACTTATTCCACATTTAGATCAGTTTTGTATCAGAACACAAGTTGACCAAGTTGCAATATGGGCAGCAAAATGAGTATTCAAGATCTTGTGGAGCGAAATTTGGCTCTTCAGATGAATAATATAGAGTTGAAAAGGATGTTGGAGATAGCTAAAGAGGACAAGAGGCACATGCACTTTGTGTTGCAACAAGTGCTTGATGAGCAAGTTGCAGAAAATGCTACTCCTACACTAGCAAAAGAGACCTCCAAGATGAAGCCAGTATGTGCTCATGCTTCAAATAATGGTTTTGCATCATATGTAGAAGATGGTGCATGTGAGTTTTGCAAGCATCTCCAAGAAGCACATCCTATGGCAGTGGATAAGAGTGGATGGTTAGATTATCTACAAGTTGGTAGTCAGCGTCATCAACAAAAGCATAAAGGATGCATGAAAAGTTTAAAGAGGTAATCAGAATCTCAAGTACTACTACTTCCATTCATTTGCATAATAACTCTTTTGTGGCATTTGAGAAGCAGACCAAGGGTATAGACATGAGGTTGCTCTCTAAGATGGGATATTAAGGTGGCGTTCTTGGCAAAAATGGTCAAGGCATTACCAATCCAATTATGGTTAATGAAAGACCAAAGTACCAGGGACTGGGATATAGCCAAAGGGAGTTTGGAGAATGCTCCAAAAGTCTTGAAGTATATCAAACATCGAAGCATGAGATGTCACCACCTTGTGACAATCGTCGAAGTTGCAACTCCATATACAAGTACAACATTCCAATGCATGGAAATTTTGAATACTCGTGGAATCAGTACCCTTGTACATTTTGTGATGCTTCTGACCATTACGTAGCTGTGTGCTAGCAACGCCTAATAATGGTGAAAATAATGAATGAAATTTTGGGCATCAAACATAACATCTTTCTTTTGCAAGAAGAGAACCTAAAAGCCTAGGAGAGGCAAGATTTTGGTAGACTTGTTGTAAAGATGTTTTCTAAATTGTTTGTAAATACATGTTGTCATTACCTATTTAGGTACTTTCATAAAGTGAACATCATTGTCACTATGTTCAACAAGTAGGTGTTTACATTGATGTATGTATTGGCTTTTTATAAGTCCACATGTTCAAGGACTTTTTAGTGAATGTACAAAGTTTGTCATTCAAGTTTGTCTACAAATTGTCACATGATTCAATGATACAAGTGTTCAAGATGAAACTTGTGTGAACCAAATCTTTGTTTTCAAGATTGTATAAGATGACTGTGCATTGATCTGAAATGGAGCAAATTAGTAATGTTGTGCTAATTTCCCATTCAGAATAAAACCCAAAATGCTTATCATTTGCTTATCAAGTGCTTAAGGATTTGCCATGTTTGCTTAATTAATTGATTCCCATGAGAGTTTCTTATGTAAATGTTATAAACAATTTAACATAAAACATATGTTGAACAACAACAAAATAATAACAAAGAACATCAAAAATACAACACACAACACACAACATAGAGATTTGATGAGGAGTTCCCCCCTCCTAGGCTACGTCTCCTTGGTCCACCTTCGAATGCTTGGGCCTCTCTATTATGCTCAAAATTACAACAAAAAAGTGTTTACAATGCTCAAATGCCTCTGAAACCTATCTCAATGAGTTTAGAATACTCACAAATGACTAGCCTCTTTTTGCATCCAATTTGGATAAGAACTGAAGAAGTTATGACTTCTCCTAGTTCTCCCACTATTTGTTCCACAAATTGCTCCAAAAATGACATAATCCCAAAAATTTGCTCCAAAATCCGCTAATTGAGTGAGAATTTGGCCACATCCCAGGCCATAACCGATTGGTCGTATCGCAAATCGCAATCGGCGCAAAAACCGGTGGATGGTCTTGTAAACAAAGCGACAATTGTGCAATGCAATATCGGTGGACCCGACGAGAACTTAAATTGTGGCTCATAAATAAACCACATCCAGGAACTTATTGTTCATCGTAATTGACAATCGGTGCGGGAACATAATTGGCGGCATCGGTGGACCCGACGACATATAAACCGCAACATATAAACATATCGCGTCTAGGCAATATATCGCAATCAGAACCTTATTGCTCATCACAATCGATATTAATCGACATAAATATCATCAGGGTTTTGGTGCGATATCGCAAATCACAACCCAACCTACCGGGGGGCCAATTTCTATAATACTTTCCCCTCATCAATTATGATTGTGATTTCCAATTGCCTTATCGCATCGCAACCGGGCTTCGCCAGGGGCCGATTCTTATCCACCTTTCTGCTTGTGAATGCGATTTGTGAAATGCACAGGCCAATGGAAGCCTACCACTTAGCGTTTCCTCATTCGCTAAAGATATTGCCACGTCATCCCAATCCTGCCATGTAGACAAGTCAAACTTGAATCTTTGACTTGCTCTAACTTCTGCATACGAGCTCGAATTTGAGTCCTGTTCACACCGTTGGATTCAGAACGACAAGCTCTTCAATCTGAAGCTGTGTTTGACAAAATTATGACACTTTTACTTTTGAGCATTAACTTGAGCACCTGATCACTCCTCCCCACTAGAAGCGTTTTGGACCCCAAAAGATTATATTCAGTTATTGAACAAATGAGGGTATTGTTCCCTCACCTTCCCCTCTTTAATCCATTTGGCATTTGATGGATTTGTACCTTTGAGACCCACTCGAAGATAATCAAAATTCCCCCTCTTTGATGACCTCATTCTTCTATCAAGTATGGTGTCTCGCTGAAGCTCATCAATAAATTCTGGAGAAAAATCTTCAATTGATGGAATCTGTACACTTTTTCCTTGATCTTGAATCAAATGAGGCTCATACAATCTTAAATTTTCAACATGAACAATGGAATAAATGCATATATGAAGGCAAATCAAGCTTGAAAGCATTAATACCAATCTTTTCTAGAATTTTAAATGGACCATAACGGATTGGTTTCAGTTTTTTACCTTCACCTTGAAGCCTTTCCTTACTAATGTATAGCCAAACTTCATCACCTACTTGAAACTGATGATCCACATGATGCTTATCATGCCTTTCCTGGACTCTTTTCTAGTTGTTATTGAACTGTTTGGTGAATCAACTGAATTTTCTCAATGAATTTATTTGCTATATCTATGTTTCTATGTCCATCTACAACTACATCTTTCTCAAAGATGAAATCCAAAAGAGATTTAGGCAAATAACCAAGACATGCCTCAAAATGCGAAGTTAGAGTAGAAGAGTGCTTTGCTTGGTTGTAAGCATGTTGAATATAATGCAACTGTTCATCCCACAACTTAGGATGTTTGCTGCAATATCCTCTTAGCAAATGAATAACTATCATATTAACCACTTCAGTTTGACCATCTATTTGTGGATGGGAGGCTGTACTTTTCTTCAACTTGGTGTCCATCAAGTTCCATAAATTGGACAAAAAATTACCAACAAATCGGGAATCACGATCACTTACAATAGAGGTAGGTAATCCAAAATGAACCCATACGTTTTAAAAGAAAAGTTTTTTTGTTCAACTGTAATTTGTTTTTTACAAGGCATTAATATGCACATCTTGTTGAACCTATCCACAACTATGTACAAATAATCATGACTTTTTCTTAATAAAGGAAGACCTCCTACAAAATCCATAGAAACACTCTTCCATGGGCGTGAAGGCACTAGAAGTGGTGCATACAATCCTAGTTTCCTATTACTAGGCTTACTGACTGCACACAAGAACAACCTTTGATAAAACATGACACACTTTCAAGCACACAAGGCCAGTAAAAATACCTCTGAAGGTTTGCCATTGTTTTGCTTACACCGAAATGTCCAACAATAAGAGAAGTGTGCGCTTCCCTTTTGACATTTACTGTCTCTCCTTGTGGAACACAAAGTTTTCCCATATGATAGAACATATTATCATGTACATGGTAGTTTAATTCCTCAACTTGGTGGTCTTGACCCAAGTTTGAATATGCCTCTTGAAAGTCAACATCATGTACGTATTGTTCAACATAAATTTCAGGCAAAACATAATTATTCTTGAGTAAAATGGCTACATTAACAACTGAACTAGAAAGCATATCAACAACTTTGTTATAAATACCTTTCTTGTACCTAATTACCAAGTGGAATTGTTGTAAGAATCCCATCCAACGAAAGTGCCTTGATTGCTACAATTTTGTTTGAGATTGCAAATATTGCAAAGGTTGATGATCAGTGTGAATAATGGTTTCTTTTTCCATTAAATAATGCTTCCATTTCTTCACTCTTTGCACCAATGCATAGAGTTCTTTATCATATGTAGGATAGTTAATAACATCACCATTAAAAATCTCAGAATGAAATGAAATGGGCTTACCATGATGTAAAAGAATTGCACCCATGGCGTAGTCACTGGCATATGTTTGTATTTCAAATGGTTGTTTCAAATCCGGTAATGCTAAAACTCGAGTTGAACTGATCTTTTATTTTAAAGCATCGAATGCTTTTTGTTATTTGCCTCCCCACTGGAAGACAACCTTCACGCTGGTCAAAGCATGTAGTGGAGCTGCTATGGAAGAGAAATTGGCAATGAACTTCCTCTAATACTACGTTGGTCCCAGAAAACTTCTTACTTTTGTGACTGATTTGGGTGTTGGCCAATTCAAAATGACCGAAACTTTATAAGGGTCAATCTTCAGCTCACCTCCCCAACTATGTGGCCCAAATACGTAAGGGAGTTTTCCCGAATTCACATTTAGACATCTTTAGAAATAATTGTTCTTTTTCAAGACATCCAACACTTTCCTCACATTCTTGACATGCTCTTCTCGTGATTCGTTGAATATCAAAATATCATCTAAATATACAATTATAAACTCATCAAGAAAGGATCTTAAAACATCATTCATAACTCTCATGAATGTAGTTGGAGCGTTGCAAAGACCGAAAGGCATAACCAGCCACTCAAGCAATCCCTATTTGGTTTTAAAAATGGTCTTCCAAATATCCTCCTAAGTTATTCTAACTTGATGATATTCACTTCTCAAGTCCAATTTAGTGAAATATTTTTGATTCTTCAACTAATCTAGCAAATCATCTATTCTGGGCAATGGGTATCGATTCTTTATGGTAATTTTGTTCAAATCTCGATAATATACACAAATGCACCAGGTTCCATCTTTCTTGGGTACCAAAACAATTGGTGAACCACATGGCGAAGTAGAGGGGCGAATTACACCTTTATCTAACAATTCCTGGACTTGTTTCTTAATTTCTAAACTTTCCAGAATTAGCATTCGATACATATCGATGTTTGGGAGTGGACAGTCTTGTTGTACCTGAATTTCATGCTAAATTTCCCTTTTTGGTGGCAATCCCTTTAGTTCTTGAAACATGTCTCCTATTGGTTGACCACATCAACCAATTCATCTTTCAGCTTCATGTCACAACCTTCAAAGGATTCATGCTCCGTGTCATTCTTTTGCCTAGTCATAAGGAGCACAAGATTCTTGTTGGAATTGACCGTTCACTTCATTTGCCCTGTGCTTGCCAAAGATATATTAAGATTTCTACGATGGGCTCCCACAATGAACAAATGATATTTGTTCTCAAATATATGGAAAATGACTTTCATGTCATACAAATAAGAGCTTCCCAACGCAATTCCATAAATATCGAGTGACACCACATCTAATTCGACTTCATCAACCAAATCGACAGTAATAAAAAACCTGAAAATGCATTTCCTTGTGACCTGAAGATTGGTATCCTTGGTTATCCAACCCAATGGATACGATTTATGATGAGGCATGGTTTCCAGAGTTAACTTCTTGACCATGTTTAGAGAAATTAAATTTTCCTGGGATCCACTGTCAAACAATGTATCAATCTTGGTGTGTTTGGAAATAACTCTGATATGGAACAACTCAATTCTGTTTTCCTCATTTGAAATGTTGTTGGATTTATTTGCTATGCTGCTGCTTTCCACAACTTCCTCTTTGCTTGCTTTTACCACGACTTTTCCCTTAGTGATTGTGGTTGCAATCTTGGTTTCATCACCTGAGTCAGAACCCAAGTCTTGATGTACAACAACGTTGGTCTTCTGTTTCCCTTTATTGTTAAATTTCTTTGATCGCAATTCAAGATGAAGGTTCCAGCAATGTGCTTCATCATGGCCCTCTTTGGAACAATTCTTGCACACAGGTTTCTCCCCTTCTTTCTTAACAAAAGCATTTTTCTTCTACTTTCCTTTAAATTTATTTCCTTTTTCACCACTCTAGACTGGATTCTTCTTGTACATTTTTCCCTCTTGCTTCGTGGTGTGTAGCTTGAACACAAACCTCATCAAGATTCGTGGGATTAAACACAAGAATCATATGTCGAAAATAGTTATGCAAACCTCCTATATATTTCATCAAAGTATCTTGTGACTGCAAGTCTACTCCTAGCATAAGAGCTCTTCTACTAAACTCGTGAGTATACTCTTGCACATTTTGACCTTTTAACTGTTTGAAATTTTTCCAATTCATGATAGCTTTTTGCATATGGGATAAAGGGTAGAATTTTCTTTTTATAGAAGCAATAAAATCACACCAAGTAATAGAAATCTTACCATGTTTTTTGATCTCGTCTTGAGTCCTTGCTTCCCACCAAATGAGTGTTGCGCCCTCCATTCTCAATGAAGCCAACTTAATTTTGATATCATCCTCTTGAAGGTTCTCAATTCTATAATACACCTCTAACTGACAAATCCAATTATCCAACTTTTCTACGTTAACTTCTCCATTGTACATAAGCAACTCGAATTTAACATCAAGCTTTAGAAAAGGTGATTTAGCAGTTCCTTTTGCAGAATGATGATGAGTATGAGTAAGGGTTGTATTGGTGGAAGGGTGTGAAGATGCTTGTGAAGAAGAAGATGAAGAATATGGTGGAGAGGGTGGAGGTTTGTCTCCATTCCCATTATGTCCTTTTCCATTACCTCCTCATGAATAACCTTCTCCTTTGGGAGGTTTGGAACTTTCCCATTGCAACCTGTTATTCCTTTCTTCATAGAGGACCTTCACCATCTCTATTATATCAAAGAAAACCTTTCTTAAGGTCTTCTCATCTTTTGTCATGTTTGTAGGTTCTCCTTCATGAGACATGATCTTTGGAGTTTCAACTGCAACTTGAGGTTGAACTGGTGTTGGATACCTTGCTCTTCTTCCCCTTGACCCAGCTTCGGGGCTTCCAACCAACTTCCCTTCACCTCTTTTGAGTTTTAACCTTGTCAGTATGACATAAAACTAGCAAACAATACTCCTTCTTTGCACAAGCAAATATAGTAAGCAAAAAGCAATGCTTGATACCAACTTAATCATAAATGGACCAGATTTGTAATGCTGTGCTAATTCCCCATTCAGGATAAAACACAAGATGCTTATCTTTTGCTTATCAAGTGCTTAAGGAATCACCATGTTTGCTTAATTAACTGATTCCCATAAGAGTTTCTTATGTAAATGTTATAAACAATTTAACATAAAACACATGCTGAACAACAGTGAAATAACAACAAAGAACATCAAAATACAACACAAAGATTTGATGAGGAGTTCACCCCTCTTGGGCTACATCTCCTTGGTTCAGCTTCCAATGCTTGGGCCTCTCTATTATGCTCAAAATTACAACAAAAGTGTGTTTACCATGCTCAAATGCCTCTGCAACCTGTCTAAATGAGTTCAAAATACTAAAAAATGGTTATCTAACCTCTTTTTGCATCCAATTTGGATAAGAACTTAAGAAGTTATGACTTCTCCTATTTCTCCCACTATTTGTTCCACAAAATGCTCCAGAAACGACATAATCCCACAAATTAACTCTAAAATCTACTATCTGAGCAAGAATTTGGCCGTGTCACGGGCCATAACCTGTTGGCCATATCGCAAATCGCAATTGGCGTAAAAACCCGACGGATGGTCTTGTAAACAAAGTGACAATTGTGCGATGCGATATCGGCGGACCCAATGGGAACTTAAATTGTGGATCATAAATGTATCGTGTCCATGAACTTATCGCTCATCGCAATCGACAATCGATGTGGGAACATAATTAGCAGTATCGGCAGACTCGATAGCATATAAACTACAACACATAAACGTATCGCGTCCGGGCAGTCTATCGCAATCAGAACTTTATCGCTCATCACAATCGACATTAATTAGTGGTAGCATAAATATCATTAGGGTTTTGGTGTGATATGTGATTACGATTATCGTAAATTCGAACCCAACCTGTTAGGGGCCGATTTTCGTAATTCCTTCCCCTCGCTGATTGCGATTTCCGATTGCCTTATCGCATCGCAACCGAGCTTCGACGAGGGTCGATTCTTATCCACATTTATGCCTACGACTGCAATTTGCAAAATGCGGGGCCAATGGCAGTCTACCACTTTGCGCTTCCTCATTCGCTGAAGACCTTGCCACATCCTCCCAATCCTGCCATGTAGGCAAGTCAAACTTGAACTTTTGACATGCTCTAACTTCTGCATACGAGCTCAGATTTGAGTGTCGTTTGCACCATTGGATTTAGAATGAAGAGCTCTTCGATCTAAAGCTGAGTTTGAAAAAATTATGACACTTTGATTTTTTAGCATAAACTTGAACACCTGATCACGCTTATAGGCAAGGATAATGTTGTCAATTGAAAATTTTGCAATTCGGATTGAGGTGTTGGGTAATTTTGAGTTCCAACCTCTTCATATGAACTAGGGAAGTAAACTTTTGGAGTCAAAAAGTTCCTACTAGGGAGGTGTGATCATGTGATCAATTTTGGGCTAAAAAATGAGAGTGCCCAAAAATTCTTAAAACCAACACCAAATCAAAGAGCTCACCGATCTGAATCCAATGCAACTCGTTTTACTCAAATCCAAAATCGGATGCTCCCAGAATCGCGTTCTAATCGTTTTGGGAAACAAGTAAAAAAATTATAGATTGGTTACAAGTATGATGCAGTCCATACGTATGACTTGGCAGGTGACTAGGATCTCCATCGGCCAATGAATTGTCGACACTTGGTGTAGTGTGATTGGTTATGGATTTGGCTTGATTTCATTGGTTAATGATTGTGTTGAGGTGGCCTAATGATGGAGTGCCACGTGGCATCCCCATGGCAGTCAATATTGTTTTGAGGGTCGAACAACACCCCGGAGAGTCGAACTCGTGACCTCCCACCAAACAAAAAAGGTCCAACACCAATGCGTTGTCATGTTTCTTGTTTATCTCATGTTTCTTGTTTATCGTTACAAACAAAATGATATATAAGGTTGTGGTAATGATGCATATGAGGAGGGGTCAGGCGAAGCCTTAGCCCCTGGTCATCCCCCCGCCACAGGATTATAGACGGGGGGCTAAGGGATAGGGCCTAACCTAGCTCCATGGTCCACACCAAAACCATGTGCCCATATGCAAAGGACCGAGTGCAAAGGAGGAGGGGGCCAGCCCAGGGTCGTATGATCCACGATGTAACCATCAGTGCGCGGAAAAGGTGCCAGCGGAAAGGTGCTAAAGATTAGGGACCAACCCTAGGGCATATGTGCACAATGTGACCCAAAGCTAAAGGAAAAGGGGCCTAGTGGGAAGGGTGGGCAGTTAGCCCAGCCCTTGGCCCCGTGGCCCATATGTCCATATTTTTCGGTCCTAAGGAGTTAGAGGGTGAAATAATGGTCCAACAAATTGCACATGCAGAGGGAAAATTTGTCGCTTAGTTAGTGACTTTCGCGGTGGATTTGTAGGACAATTAGCCAGAAAGTCAAAATTTTTGGATGCTTAGCATGCAATCTCATGGATGAGTTTGTAGCTCATAACGTTTTTAGTTTTCCACCAATTTCAGCTCAAATAGAGGCTACCTGGAGGTTTTTGGATGTTCTGATTCCATTGGTGACCTCAGTTTTTTGTTTTGAGCACATCTACATGCCCTTTTTACAGGTTGGAGGCTAAGAGTTGTATGGATCACGCAGAGTCTGGTAGCATTTCCTAAGGGTATTGAGCATGAAGAAGACCTTGTAGGGGTTTCTTCACCTTCAGAATTGATTTGCAGCAGCTAATACTTGCAGGGTTCAAATTTTGGACATTTTTCTCTCTATGTCACATTGAGGGAAGCTTGGATATGTCCTTGTTTTTGCATGTATACCCATTTTCAGATGTGGTCTAGGGTACTTGTAGGAGATTCATTGTATTATTATAGTTTACATGGTGATTGTAGGTTATCATGTTGTCTTATGTGAGAGTTCTCTGCAGGAGAACATTTCCTTGAAGCATAAATAGGCACATAGTCATCCGCATACTTTATGTACTTCATTTTCACACTCAAATATGAGTGGTCTAGTCATGTTGAAAGACCCAGAGATGTAGCCCAGGAGGGGTAAACTTCGTCATCAAACCTTGTGTTTCTCTTCTCTATGCCTACATGAATTATATGTGTTATGTTTATTATGATTAACTTCCACATGGGAACTAATTCATGCTTGACAGGACACTAAACAAATATGTGATTTATGAAGACCCATTTTCATGCTTGCAAAGCATCAACATGGTCCTAGTTTTGGTTTCATTTGATTTTGGAAAGAGAGGCAGAAATCACCTATTCCACTTTCAAATCAGTTTGGTATCAGAGCACAAGTTGACCAAGTTGCAAGATGGATAACAAAAAGAGTATTCAAGAACTTAAGGAGCAAATTTTGGCTTTTCAGATGGATAATATAGAGTTGAGAAGGATGTTGGAGATAACTAAAGAGGAGAAGAGGCACATGCACTTAGTGTTGTAGCAAGTGGTTGATGAGCAAGGTGCAGAAAATGCTACTCCTACATCAACAAAAGAGACCTCTAAGATGAAGCTAGTATATGCTTATGGTTCTAATAATGGTTTTTGACCATATGTAGAAGATGATGCATGTGAGTTTTGTGAGCATCTCTAAGAAGCACACCCTAGGGTAGTGGACAAGAGTGGATGGTTAGATTCATATACAAGTTGGTCGTCATCATCATCATCAAAAGAAAAAAGGATGCGTGACAAGTTTAAAGAGGTAACCAATATCTCAAGTACTACTCCTTCCATTCATTTACATAATAAATCTTTTGAGCATTTGAGCAGCATACCAAGGCTATAGGTATGAGGTTTCTTTCTAGGCTAGGATATGAAGGTGGAGGTCTTGGTAAAAATGGTCAAGGCATTACCAATCTGATTATGGTTGAGGTTCGGCCAATGTACCAGGGATTGGGATATAGCTGAAGGGAATTTGGAGAATGCTCCAAAAGGCTTGAAATACATCAAACATCGGAGCATGAGATGTCACCATCTTGTGACAACGGTCGAAGTTGCAACTCTAGAGATAGGTATAACATTCCAATGCATGGAAATTTTGAATACCTGTGGAATCAGTACCCTTGTACATTTTGTGATGCTTCTAACCATTGTGTAGCTGTGTGCGAGCAATGCTTAGAAATGGTTAAAAGAATGAATGAAATTCTACGCACCAAACATAACGACTTTCTTTTGCAAGAAGAGAACCTAAAAGCCTAGGAGAGGCAAGATTTGGGTAGACTTGTTGTAAAGATGTTTTTTAAATTGTTTGTAAATACTTGTTGTCATTACCTATTTAGGTACTTTTGTAAAATGAACATCATTGTAACTATGTTCAACAAGTAGGTGTTTTCTTTGATGTATGTATTGGCTTTTTATAAGCCCACATGTTCAAGGACTTTTTAGTGAATGTACAAAGTTTGTTTACAAATTGTCACATGATTCAATGACACAAATTTTCAAGATGAAACTTGTGTGAATCAAATCTTTGTTTTCAAGATTATATAAGATGACTATGCTTGCAGGCAAGGCCAATGTTGTGAATTGAATATTTTGCAATTTTGATTGAGTTTTTAGGTATTTTTTATTTCCACCCTCTTCATATGAAGTAGGGAAGTAAATTTTTGGAGTCTAAAAATTACTAGTGGGGAGGTGTGATCAGGTGATCAATTTTAGGCTAAAAAATGAAAGTACCCAAAACTTCTTGAAACTAGTGCCAAATAGAAGATCTCACCGATATGAATCCAACACAACTCGTTTCACTCAAATCCGATGTCAGATGTTCCCAGAATCATGTTCTAATCATTTTGGGAAACAGGTAAAAAAATCACAGATTGGTTGTAGGTTCGTTGACTGTGCATTCCATACGCATGACTTGGTAGGTGACTGGGATCTCCATCGGCCAATGAATGGTCAACACTTGGCACAACATGATTGGTTGTGGATTTGGCTACATTTCGCTGGTTGATGATTGTGTTGAGGTGGCCCAATAAGGGAGTGCCACGTGGGCCAGCTAGTGGCGGCCACATGGCATCCTCATGGCGTCCGAAATTGGATTGAGGTCTGAACAACACCTCGAGGAGTCAAACTCGTGACCTCTCACCAAACAACCAATGTCCAACACCAATGTGTTCTCTCGTTTCTTGTTTAACATTACAAACAAAACAATATATAAGGTTGTGGTAATGGTTCATATGGGGAGGGGCCTACCTAAGCCCTAGCGTGACCACCCCTGCGACATAGGATAGCAGGCTGGGGGCCGAGGGTTAGGGCCTAGCCCAGCCCCGTGGTTCGCAGCAAAACCATGTGCACATACCCAAAGGAATAAACGCAAAGGAGGGGGCCAGCCCACGATCGTATGACCCACGATGTGACCACAGTGCGCGAAAAAAGGAGCTAGCAGAAAGACGTCAAGGATTAGGGACTAGCCCTAGGGCATATGCTCCTAATGTGACCCAACCTCGAAGGAAAAGGGGCCTACAGAGAAGGGTAGGTTGTTAGCCCAACCCTCTGCCCCATAGCCCATATGTCCACAATTTTATGCCTTAAGGAGTTAGAGGGCGAATTAATGGTCCAACAAATTGCACCTGTGGAGGGCGAATTTTTTGCTCATTTAGTGATTTTAGGGGTAGATTTGTAGGACAGTTAGCTAAAAAGTCGAAATTGTGGGATGTTTAACAAGCAAGCTCATGGATGAGTTTATAGCTCATAACATTTTGAGTTTTTCACCAATTTGAGCTCAGAAAGAGGCTACCTGGAGCTTTTTGGATGTTTTGAATCCATTGGTAACCTCAGTTTTCTGTTTTGAGGAAATTGAGATGGCATTTTTGTAGGTTGGAGGCTAAGAGGTGTATGGATAAAGCAGAGTTTGCAGCATTTCCTAATGGGTATTGAGCATGAAGAAGATCTTGTAGGGGTTTCTTCACCTTTAAAATTCATTTGCAGCAGCTGATACATATAGGGTTTAGCTCTTGGACATTTTTCTCTCTATGTCAGGTTAAGGGAAGCTTGTATATGTCCTTCTTTTTGCATGTATGCTCATTTTCATATGAGGTATAAGGTCTTTGTAGGAGTTTCATTGTATTGTTGTAGTTTACATGGTGATTGCACGTTATCATGTTGTTTTATGTGAGAGTCCTTTGCAAGAGAACATTTCCTTGAAGCGAAAATAGCCACATAATCATCAACATACTTTATGTACTTCATTTTTACATTGAAATATGAGTGGTCTAGTCATGTTGATAGACCCAAAGATGTAACACAGGAGGGGTGAACTCCGTCATCAAACCTTGTGTTGTTCTTCTCTATGACTACATGAATTATATGTGTTATGTTCATTATGATTAACTTGTACATGGGAACTAATTCATGCTTGAAGGGACACTAAACAAATATGTTGCTTATGAAGACCCATTTTCATGCTTGCAAAGCATCAACATGATCCTAGTTTTTGTTTCATTTGATTTTTGAAAGAGAGGCAAAAATCATCTATTCCACTTTCATATAAGTTTGATATCAGAGTACAAGTTGCCCGAGTTGCAAGATGGGCAACACAAAGAGTATTCAAGAGCTTGAGGAGCTAAATTTGGCTCTTCAAATGGAGAATATAGAGTTGAGAAGGATGTTGGAGATAACTAAAGAGGAGAAGAGGCACATGCACTTTGTGTTGCAGCAAGTGCTTGATGAGCAAGTTGCAGAAAGTGCTTCTCCTGCACCAGCAAAAGAGACCTCTAAGATGAAGCCTGTATGTGGTCATGGTTCAAATAGTGGTTTTGGACCATATGTAGAAGATGATGCATGTGAGTTTTGCAAACATCTCCAAGAAGCACACCCTATGGTAGTGTACAAGAGTGGATGGTGAGATTCATCTAGAAGTTGGTTGTCATCGTCATGATCAAAATAAGAAAGGATGCATGACAAGTTTAAAGAGGTAATCAGTATCTCAAGTACTGCTCCTTCCATTCATTTGCATAATAACCCTTTTGCGGCATTTGAGTAGCATACCAAGGCTATAGGTATGAGGTTTCTCTCTAAGATGGAATATGAGAGTGGAGGTCTTGGAAAAATCGGCAAAGGCATTACCAATCCAATTATGGTTGAGGAAAGACCAAAGTACCAAGGATTGGGATATAGCCAAAGGGAGTTTGGAGATTTCTCCAAAAGGCTTGAAGTAAATCAAACATTAGAGCATGAGATGTCACCACCTTGTGACAACTATCAAAGTTGCAACTCCAAAGGCAGGTAGAACATTCCAATTCATGGAAATTTTGAATACTCGTGGAATCAATATCCTTGTACATTTTGTGGTGCTTCTTACCATTGTTTAGCTGTGTGCAAGAAACGCTTAGTAATGGTTAAAAGAATGAATGAAATTCTAGGCATCAAAGATAACAACTTTATTTTGAAAGAAAAGAACCTAAAAGCCTAGGAGAGGCAAGATTTGGGTAGACTTGTTGTAAAGATGTTTTGTAAAATGTTTGTAAATACTTGTTGTCATTACCTATCTTGGTACTTTTGTAAAGTGAACATTGTCACTATGTTCAACAAGTAGGAGTTTTCATTGATGTATGTATTGGCTTTTTATAAGTCCACATGTTCAAGGACTTTTTGGTGAAAGTATAAAGTTTGTCGCCCAAGTTTGTTGCTCAAGTTTGTCTACAAATTGTGACATGATTCACTGATACAAGTATTCAAGAGTAAAATTGTGAACCAAATCTTTGGTTTCAAGACTATATAAGATGACTATGATTGTAGGCAAGGCCAATGTTGTCAATTGAAAATATTACAATTCGGATTTAGTTGTTGGGTAGTTTTGAGTTCCAACCTCTTCATATGAACCGGGGAAGTAAATTTTTGGAGTCGAAAAGTTCCTACTGGGGAGGTGTGATCAGGTGATCAATTTTAGGCTAAAAACATAAAGTGCCCATAATTTCTTGAAACCAACGCCAAATTGAAGAGGTCGTCGATTTGAATCCAATGCAACTCATTTCACTCAAATATGACATCAGATGCTCCCAGAATCATGTTCTAATAGTTTTGGGAAATAGGTAAAAAAAAATTGCAGATTGGTTGCAGGTACGCTGACTTGGAAGTCCCTAGTATGTACGCATGACTTAGCAGGTGGCTGGGAAATCCATCGCCCAATTAATGATCGACACTTGGGCAACATGATTGGTTGTGGATCTGCCTTGATTTCATTGGTTGATGATTGTGTTGAGGTGGCCCAATGAGGGAGTGCCACATGGGCCAACTAGTGGTTGCCACATGGCATCCTCATGGCGGAAAAAAATAGTTTGAGGGCAAAAGAGAACCCAGGGGAATCGAACTCGTGACCTCCCACCAAACAACCACGGTCCAACAACAATGCACTGTCATGTTTCTTGTTTAACATTTCAAACAAAATGATATATAAGGTGGTGGTAATGGTGCATATGCAGAGGGCCTAGGCTAAGCCCTATCCCCTAGCCACCCTTGCACCATAGGACTATGGGCGGGGGGCCGAGGGCTAGGGCCTATCCCAGCCCGGTGGTCTGAAGCAAAACCACGTGCCCATACGTAAAGCACTGAGCACAATGGAGGATGGGGCCAGCCCAGGGTCGTATGACCCACGATGTGACCACCATTATGTGGAAAAGGAGCCAAGGATTATGGACCAGCCCCAGGGCATATGCTTCCAATGTGACCCAACGCCGAAGGAAAAGGAGCCCAGTAGGAAGGTTGAGAAGTTAGCCCAACCCTTGGCCCCGTGACCCATATGTCCACAATTTTTGGCCATAAGGAGTTAGAGGGTGAATTAATGGTCCAACAAATTACACATGCGAAGGGAGAATTTGCCACTCAATTAATGATTTTCATGGAGGATTTGTGGGAAAATTTGCTATAAATTCGAAATTGTGGGATGTTTAATAGGCAAGCTCATGGATAAGTTTGTAGCTCATAAATTTTTGAGTTTTTCACCAATTTGAGCTCAAAAAGAGGCTACACGGAGGTTTTTTTTATGTTCTGAATCCATTGGTGACCTCAGTTTTCTGTTTTGAGCACATCTAAGTGGCGTATTTGTAGGTTGGAGGCTAAGAGGTGCATGAATAAAGCGGAGGTAGCATTTCTTGAGGGTATTGAGCATGAAGAAGACCTTGTAGGGGTTTCTTCACCTTCAAAATTCATTTGCAGCAGTTGATACTTGTAGGGATCATCTCTTGGACATTTTTCTCTCTATGTCAGGTTGAGGGAAGCTTCAATATGTCCTTTTTTCATGTATTCTTATTTTCAAATGAGGTTTAGGGTCTTTTTAGGAGATTCATTGTATTGATGTAGTTCACATGGTGATTTCAGATTATCATGTTGTTTAATGTGAGATTTATTTGCAGGATAACATTTCCTTGAAGGGGAAATATCTACATAGTCATCAACATACTTTATGTACTTCATTTTTACACTGAAATACGAGTGGCCTAGACATGTTGACAGACCCAGAGATGTAGCCCAGGAGGGGTGAACTCCATCATCAAAACTTGTGTTTCTCTTCTCTATGCTTATGTGAATTATATGTGTTATGTTCATTATGACTAACTTGCACATGGGAACTAATTCATGCTGAAGGGACACTAAACAAATATGTTTCTTAAAAAGACCCATTTTCATGCTTACAAAGAGTCAACACGGTCCTAGTTTTTGTTTCATTTCATTTTGGAAAGAGAGGTAGAAATCACTTATTCCACTTTAAGATTAGTTTGGTATCAGAGCACAAGTTGACCAAGTTGCAAGATGGGCAGAAAAAAGAGTATTCAAGAGCTTGAGGAGTGTAATTTGGCTCTTCAGATGGAGAATATAGAGTTGAGAAGGATGTTGGAGATAGCTAAAGAGGAGAAGAGGCACATGCACTTTGTGTTGTAGCAAGTGCTAGATGAGCAAGTTGCGGAAAGTGCTACTTCTGCACTAGGAAAAGAGACCTCTAAGATGAAGCCAGTATGTGCTCATGGTTCAAATAGTGGTTTTGGACCATACGTAGAATATGATGCATGTGAGTTTTGCAAGAATATCCAAGAAGCACACCCTATGGTAGTGGACAAGAGTGGATGGTTAGATTCATCTACAAGTTGGCCATCGTCATCATCATCAAAAGCAGAAAGGATGCATGAAAAGTTTAAAGTGGTAATTAGTATCTCAAGTACTACTCCTTCCATTCATTTACATAATAACTATTTTGCGGCATTTGAGTAGCATACCTGATTTGAAGTTGGAATATTAGATTTCTATGCTAAGATCCTCATTAGCAGATAAAAATGTGCTCGAGGTTTGTACTCCAAAATAACAAGTAAAAACATGATTTTTTATGTGTGTTTTCTTAAGTTAATTTCATGAAAAACTTTAAACATGAAATCAAAACATTGAATATAAGCATACATCAATTAGTAATACACCAACCATTGTTAAAGTAGTTCACCCATCCTGGGCTATATCTCCTTGGATCAACTCTAAAGGCATGACCCCTTCTCATTATGCTCAAGGTCTAAAAAAGAAGAGTACATAAACTGCTGAAATGGAATGGCTTGTTTCTCCTTCAAAGAAACAACTTTTTCAAGAGTTCTCACTCCATACACAAGTTAACCTACAGTCAAACATGTAAACCTTCAACAAACATAGGCTTCTTACACCAAGACCCCATACTCCAACTTCAAAGAGCATAAACAATACCACAATCCACTTGAAGTAGATAAACAAGTCTTTTCTCCAAAACACATATAGAGAAAAGAGGAATAAGAGCTACAACACTGATGTAATGGATGTTGCAGAAAGCACCTGGAGGATAGAAGACCCCTACAAGGTCATCTCCATCTTCAAACTCCTCCATAAACTGAATCAACACTCTAGTTGACCACGACACCCATAGGATTCAATTTGCAAAAATCCTATCTAAAAGTGCTCCTTTGATCCCGAGTCCTGCTCCAATGAGCCCAAAATGTCAAAAAATGGCTACCTAGCCTCTTTTTGCATCCCATTTGGTCGAAAATAGGAGAAGTTATGACCTCTCCTAGTTAGGCCAATGTTTTCTCCACAAATTGCTTGAAAACCGGCATCGAACCTACAATTTTTCCCCAAAAAGCGCTAACTGGGCGAAAATTTCTCACACCGTTGGGGGAAATTGTAGGATGGTTAATTCCGCCCATAAACCAACCGACGGTTATAAAAAAATGTCAGCCCCACCGGTCACATGACGCGGTTAGGGTCTGGAGGTTAACAGTGGCGGTCTTCCCTCTGACAGTTACGGTGAATGTTAGCGGTTAGGAGAAGCGCTCACATTCGGACAACATGTCTAGCGGTCAGTGTGGCAGTTGCGGTTACCGTAGATGTTGCAGGTAAGTCGAAAATTGGTCACATGGGGGCGGTTAAGTCCGCCCAGCCCCCAACCTGGCGGTTAGTAATCTTTAATACAAACCTGAAACCATAACTTATTAAGTAACAAATTGTAGGCAGAGTGGTAAAGCGTTGTCGTGTGCTATCGGAGGTCATGGGGTCGAGCTTGGCCTTTGACCTATCTTGCCAACAAAATTTTAACTGGCCATTAGGAGGACACGTGGCGGCCTCCGACTTAGCCACATGTCACCTCCCAATTGGCCCGAACCCAAACACTTGGACCAATAGGTCTTTGTCAGCTCAACGAAATATTCTAGGAATATTATGAGAATATTCCTCTTGCCACCTAGGCTGCACGAATGCCCAGTCAGCCACCTATAAAAATTTTACCTGTTTGACAAAGTGAACAGATCGCATTTTTGGGAGCATATGGTGTCGGTTTCATGTGAAATGAGTTGCACCAGATTCAGGATGATGAGCACTATGCGGTCATTCATGTTCTACACCATTCTAACAACTTTTATTTTTGGGCAAATTTTGAACTCCTGATCACTCTTCCCCACTTAAAAACTTTTGGTTTGCGAAATTTCACTTTCAATTGTCGAACATTTAAAGGTACAGTTCCTTTATTTTTCCAAACTCTATCAAATCAATGATTGTAGTGCCTTGACTTGTACTTGTCTTGGTTCTTTATCAAGTTGTACTTGAAATATAGCTTGACCAAAGAATTCAAGTTCAATGTTCTTCTCGGCTTGTCCATGTCGCTATGGCCATCCACAACAACATCCTTCCCAAGAAGAATTCCAAGGCTCTCATCTACAAAATCCTTATCGAAGATAAGATCCTAAAATACTTTGACAAATGAACCAAAACAAGCTTCACATAGTGAATACTTGTATAATCATAATACTTTACACATTTGTAACATATTGAATGTGTTGCAGCTACTCATATAATAGTTTTAAATGTGTTCTTAAACTACAAATAGAAATTCATTTTACAAGATGGAATAAACTTTACTCCCAAGTTTTCCTTTGAAATTGACTATCAACAAGCCAAACTAGCATATTAATGCTCAAGCAAAACACTGTTGCATATAAGTGATATATTTATGAACATCACTTTTACAAATTACCTGACTATGGGGATATGCAACTAGTGCAAAACAATGATTTACAAACTTTAACTGGACAAATAGTCCACCCATTTGTTACCCAACTAGGTAAATGAACCCTCTATTTGAACTTTTTCTTCTTCGGAAGCTGCTTCAGGGATGGTCTCATCTTGCACCACTTTTTCTTTTGTCGCTTCCTCTTCTGGTGCTTGCATAATTTGCTTGCGCTTACCAACATGAAGTTGTGGAAACATTTTCCAACACTTCTCAACCCAATGCCCACTAATATTACGGTGAGTGTAAAATTTCTTTTGAGCTTCTCTTGGCTCACATGTCTTAAACCTTGGATGCGATTTTCTCTTTTCGGTCTCAATTCCATTAGACATGAACATCTTCTTGGTGGTTACTTTCCTTTTATCGCACTTATCTACACAATGGTTAGATGAAACGAAAAAGGTGCATGGAAATACATTCCTCAACATGTTATTCAAATCAGCATGTTGTTTTCCATTATGAAAAGCATTTGAATTGGTAGGACGATTATACCTCTTTTTGTTGTCCTTTGGCTTATGCTTCTTGTGTGAAGAACTTACATGGAAAGAAGAACTTAACTTTGTTTCTTCTTCAACTTTTCCATCTCTCTTTGGAGATGATTTGCGCTTCAAGTCCCCCTTATTCTTGAAGAAACAAGCAGATACCAATTATGGATACAAATCCCAACATCTTGCCTCCTCTTGTCCCTTTTTATGGCAAAAGGAACACGATACCCAAGAGTTGTCGCTAGAAGACCATTCTTCTTTTGCAACATAGCCTAAGCCTTCATATTTAGGCCTCTCCTTTGCCTCGATTGGATTTTTAATGCCTTGATGGTTCACTCTAAGGCCGCCTCCCTTGTAACCCATCTTGGTCAAGAGCTTGGATCCGATGCCTTTACTATGTTTTTCAAAGGCTACAAATGAATTTACATCAACACTTTCATGTAAATAAGAAGCATGTAAATGCTTACCATTTACCTCATCTTTTGATTGACATACAAAGACATTTTCAAACTCCCTTTTGATTCTGGATGTGTCCTCTTGGACTCTTTGGCTCTCTTCTTTCAGCTCCTTGAATTAAGGTGTTGATAGAACCTCATCCTCCACATCATGTGGATAAAAGATAAAAACTTGTCCATCTACCTTCTCTGAGGGACTTTCTACACTAGAATATTACATAGGAGTTGTAGAAAAACATGAACATTGTGGAGAAGATGGTGGTTTATCACCATTCTTGTTACCTTCTTCCCTTGGAGATCATTCTCCTCTTGGAGGTCTAGAACTTTCACCTTGCAATTTGGTATTCCTCTCTTCATAGAGGACTTTCACCATTTTTTTGCATGTCTACGAAATCCTTTCTAAAAGCCTTCACATCATCTGACGTTCTTGCAGGCTTTCCTCCTTGGGACATGCTATGCTTGAAGCTTCTATTGCAACTTGAGGTAGAACTGGTGGTAGAGATTGTAACAATCTTGCTCTCCTTTCCAAAACCTTCTCCTCACTTGAGCTTCAAAACACACTCACTTGCAAACAACAACCAATTCCTCTCACAAAGCAAACCAGTGGTTTGATACCAACTTGATATGAATTTGGAATATTAGATTTCTATGCTATGATCCTCATCAGAATATAAAAATGTGCTTGAGGTTTGTACTCCAAAATATCAAGTAAAAACATGATTTTTTATGTGTTTTCTTAAGTTAATTTCATGAAAAACTTTAAACATGAAAACAAAACATTGAATGGAAGCACGCATCAATTAGTAATACACCAGCCATTCTTAAAGGAGTTCACCCATCTTGGGCTACATCTCCATGGATCATCTTTAAAGGCATGACCCCTTCTCATTATGCTCAATGTCTGGAAAAGAAGAGTACATAAACCGCTAAAATGGAATGATTAGTTTCTCCTTCAAAGAAGAGTACATAAACCGCTAATGCCTCAGAAGTAGGAAGGATAGGTGTCCTTAGGACTGGTGTCTCAAGAAATGGAAGGATTGAAGTCCTTGGGATTTGGTGCTCCTAAGTCCAAGATTGGTGTCTTGGTGAAATAGAGTTGGTGCTTTAGAGGTTAGAGCCTCACAAAAGTCCGAGTTGGAGCTTGGCAACTGAATGCAACCACTTATATATTGTCTCTATTTTACTGCAAAGATTATAATAATAAAAGCATTTATTATTGTTGTTCATCTTGTGTTTTGAATATAAATTGTTTAACTAGGAAAACAATAGTCGGGAAAAGAAATACTAATTCACCGCCCATCTCAGTATTTCCAACAAAAATATTCTAAGAATATTTTGGGAATATTCAGAGAATATTCCTCTTGCCACCTAGGTTGTACGGACGCCCAGTCAACATCCCAGTCATCCACCTGCAAAATTTTTCCCTGTTTGATAGAGTGAACCGATCACATTTTTGGGAGCATATGGTGTCCATTTCGTGTGAAATGAGTTGCGTCAGATTCAAGATGATAAGTGCTATGTGGTTGTTTAGGTTCCACGCCATTCTGACAACTTTTATTTTTGGGCAAATTTTGAGCTCCTGAGTAATACCAAGGGTAAAGTTACGAGGTTGATTGCTCTTGATTAATACCAAGGGTAAAGTTACGAGGTTGATCTCTAAGATGGGATATGAAGATGGAGGTCTTGGCAAAAATGGTCAAGGCATTACCAATCTAATTATGGTTGAGGAAAGACCAAAGTACCAGGGATTGGGATATAGGTGAAGGGAGTTTGGAGAATGCTCCAAAAAGCTTGAAGTACATTAAACATCGGAGCATGATATGTCACCACCTTGTGACAACCATCAAAGTTGCAACTCCATAGACAAGTATAACATTACAATGCATGGAAATTTTGAATACCCGTGAAATCAATACCCTTGTACATTTTATGATGCTTTTGACCATTGCGTAGCTATGTGCGAGCAACGCCTAGTAATGGTTAAAAGAATGAATGAATTCTTTTGCACAAAGAGAACCTAAAAGCCTAGGAGAGGCAAGATTTAGGTAGACTTGTTGTAAAGGTATTTTGAAAATTGTTTGTAAATACTTGTTGTTATTACCTATTTAGGTACTTTTATAAAGTGAATATCATTATCAATATGTTCAATAAGTAGTTGTTTTCATTGATGTATGTATTGGATTTTTATATGTCTACATGTGTAATGAATTTTTAGTGAATGTACAAAGTTTGTCGTTCAAGTTTGTCTACAAATTGTCACATGATTCACTGATACAACTATTAAAGTTGAAACTTGTGTGAATAAAATCTTTATTTTCAATATTGTATAAGTTGATTGTGGTTGTAGGTAATGCCAATGTTGTCAATTGAAAATTTTGCAATTCGGATTAAGTTGTTGGGTATTTTTGAGTTCCAACATCTTCATATGAACTAGGGAAGTGAACTTTTGGAGTCCAAAAGTTCCTAGTGGGGAGTTGTGATCAGGTGGTCAATTTTAGGCTCAAAAATGAAAGTTCCCAGAACTTATTGTATCTAGCACCAAATTGAAGAGCTTTTTGATTTGAATCCAATGCAAATCATTTCACTCAAATCTGACATTTGATGCTCCTAGAATCACATTCTGATAATTTTGGGAAACACGTAAAATAATTGCAGATTGGTTGCAGGTACGTTGATTGTGTAGTTCGTACACATGACTTGGTAGGTGACTGGGATCTCCATCGTCCAATGAATGGTCAATAATTGTTGCAACATGATTGGTTGTGGATTTGGCCTAATTTCATTGGTTGATGATTGTGTTGAGGTGGCCCAATGAGGGAGTGCCACATGGGCCAACCATTGGCTGCCGCGTGG
Source organism: Pinus taeda (assembly GCA_000404065.3). Classification (NCBI taxonomy): domain Eukaryota; kingdom Viridiplantae; phylum Streptophyta; class Pinopsida; order Pinales; family Pinaceae; genus Pinus; species Pinus taeda. The sequence goes on along the minus strand of APFE030318764.1, from coordinate 121,558 downwards.
CATCCTCATGGCGGTCAAAATTGGTTTGAGGGCTAAGCAACACCCCGGGGAGTCGAACTTGTGACCTCCCACCAAACAACCAAGGTCCAACAATAATGCGTTGTCATGTTTCTTGTTTAACGTTACAAATAAAATGATATATAAGGTTGTGGTAATAGTGCATATGGGGAGCGGTCAGGCTAAGCCCTAGCCCTTGGCCACTCTTATGCCATAGGACCACAAGTGGGTAGCCAAGGGTTAGGGTTTACCCCAGCCCTGTGGTCATGATGTGCCCATATGCAAAGGATTGAGTGCAAAGGAGGAGGGGGCCATCCCACTGTCATATGGCCCACGATGTGACCACCAGCGTGCAGAAAGGAGCTAGCAGAAAGGCACCAAGGATTACGGACCAACCCCAGGGCATATGTGCCCAATGTGGCCGAGCGTTGAAGGAAAAGGGGGCCAGCAAGAACGGCGGGTGGTTAGCCTAGCCCTTGGCCCCGTGGCCCGTATGTCCACAATTTTCAACCCTAAGGAGCTAGAGGACCAATTAATGGTCCAACAAATTTATCACTCAATTAACGATTTTCTAGGCGGATTTGTAGGGTAGTTAGCCAAAAAGTTGAAATTGTGGGATGTTTAACAGACATGCTCATGGCTGAGTTTGTAGCTCATAAATTTTTTAGTTTTTCACCAATTTGAGCTCAAAAAGAGGCTACCTGGAGGTTTTTGAATGTTCTGAATCCATTGGCAACCTCAGTTTTCTATTTTGAGCACATCGAGATGGCCTTTCTACAGGTTGTAGGATAATAGGTGTATTTGGTAGCATTTCCTAAGGGTATTGAGCATGAAGAACCTTGTAGGGGTTTCTTCACTTTTAGAATTCATTTGCAGTAGTTGATACTTGCAGGGTTCATCTCTTGAACATTTTTCTGTCTATGTTAGGTTGAGCGAAGCTTGGATATGTGCTTGTTTTTGCATGTATGCTCATTTTCAGATGATGTCTAGGTTCTTTGTAGGAGATTCATTATATTGTTGTAGTTTACATGGTGATTGCATGTTATCATGTTGATTTATGTGAGAGTTCTCTGTAGGAGAACATTTAACTGAAGAGGAAATAGCTATATAGTCATCAACATACTTTATGTGCTTCATTTTTACACTCAAATATGAGTGGTCTAATCATGTTGTCAAACCTGGAGATGTAGCCCAGGAGGGGTGAAATCTGTTATCAAACCTTGTGTTGCTCTTCTCTTTGCGTACATGAATTATATGTGTTATGTTAATTATGATTAACTTGCACATGGGAACTAATTCATACTTGAAAAGACACTAAACAAATATGTTTCTTATGAAGACCCATTTTCATGCTTGCAAAGTGTCAACACGGTCCTAGTTTGTGTTTCATTTGATTTTGGAAATAGAGGCAAAAATCATCTATTCTACTTTCATATTAGTTTGGTATCAGAGCAAAAGTTGACCAAGTTGCAAGATGGGCAACAAAAAAAGTATTCAAGAGCTTGAGGAGCGAAATTTGGATCTTGAGATGGAGAATATAGAGTTGACAAGGATGTTGGAGATAGCTAAAGAGGAGAAGAGGCACATGCACTTTGTGTTGCAGCAAGTTGCAGAATTGCTACTCGTGCACCAACAAAAGATACCTCTAAGATGAAGCCAGTATGTGCTCATGGTTCAAATAATGGTTTTGGACCATATGTAGAAGATGATGCATGTGAGTTTTGCAAGCATATCTAAGAAGCACACCTTATGGCAATGGACAAGAGTGGATGGTTAGATTCATCTACAAATTGGTCGTCATCGTCATCATTAAAAGCAGAAAGGATGCATGACAAGTTTAAAGAGGTAATCAATATCTCAAGTACTACTCCTTCCATTCATTTACATAATAACTCTTTTGCGGCATTTGAGTAGCATACCAAGGTTATAGGTATGAGGTTGCTCTCTAAGATGAGATATGAAGGTGGAGGTCTTGGAAAAAAATGGTCAATACATTACCAATCCGATTATGGTTGTGGAAATACCAAAGTACTAGGGATTGGGAGATATCTAAAGGGAGTTTGTAGAGTGCTCCAAAAGGCTTAAGTACATCAAACATCGGAGCATGAGATGTCACCACCTTGTGACAATCATCGAAGTTGGAACTCAAGAGATAGGTATAACATTCCAATTCATGGAAATTTTGAATACTTGTGGAATTAGTACCCTTGTACATTTTGTGATGCTTCTAACCATTGCGTAGATGTGTGTGAGCAACATGTAGTAATTGTTAAAAGAATGAATGAAATTCTAGGCATCAAACATAACAACTTTATTTTGCAAGAATATAACCTAAAAGCCTAGGAGAGGTAAGATTTGGGTAGACATGTTGTAAAGATGTTTTCTAATTTGGTTCTAAATACTTGTTGTCATTACCTATTTAGGTACTTTTGTAAAGTGAACATCATTATCTTTTTTCCCGTGAAGAAAATTCATAATTTCATAAAGAGAAATTACATGCTGTGGATGCTCGAAGGCATATGCTGTAAGTGAGGCTTTTAGACCACTGTCCAATACATATTTATATACAAAGAAACCCAAAGGGTGTGCTGTTCAGTTGCAAAGTAAAAACTATGTATAAAACCAAAAATCACCCACGCAGGGGTTAACCAACCATATTCACTATTCTGTTATATACAGAGCAAAATTTCAGTAAAAGTTCAGAAGCAAAAAAATGTGAGAAATTAGAGGCTGTTGCCCCCTGTAGTTCCTCATCCATGTATGGTCTATGAAAATACTGATAGATCCCTATCGGGTATGTTCGACGATCATCCACTCTCGTAGAGGATGATGCATCGATTCTTTCGATAGCATGTCAGCAGTTTCATTTCTTTCCCTGTAGATGTGAGAAATAGAAATCTGATCAAAGAATGTTTTGAAAAAAACAATTTCTTTTATAATAGTTCTCAAAGAGTAAGCAGAGCAAATAGCTGTATTGTTAAACCAATCAGTCACCATCTTTGAATCTCCATATATTTGTATGTTTTGGCATTGTTTCAGAATAACTAAGTATAGTAGATGGCGGAGTGTTATCAATTCAGCATGATTGTTTGTGCTAGGTCCCAATCCCATACAGATCTGGAAAAAGTGTACTTCTGAAAGGTAGAGGAAAATGCCACCCCCACAACCATGTTGTTGGGCAGCACCGTCATAATAGGCCCACGGGATTGATCTGTTTATTTGTTCCTGTTGTATTATTCTAGGTCTCTTTTGGCTGTCATCGTTTGGAAGTTCATCGTATGCAGCACAAATTTGTGGAGGGAGAAGATTCCAGTTTATCAATTTATCTTCAAAGATTTTGTTATTTCTCTTAAGCCAAATGCACCATGAGACGAGGAGTGGAAGGTTCCTTGCTTTTACCACAGCCGAAGTACTCCACCAGTTTTCTCAAGCCGTTGTAATATTGACCCCCTGCCAGTTCATATTCATATTAAGAGATAGTAGGAATTGGGTCCATATACTCCTGGTGGTGGAGCAAGTAAGGAATAGATGCTGAGTTGATTCTTCTTCTTGGAGGCAAAGTACACACCAGGTAGGACCCATGAAGGCCCTTCTTTTCAAATAGGATCCGGTGGGGATCTTATCTTCTAGTATGTTCCACATCAACAGTCTGGTACGAGGAGGGGCTTTTAATTTCCATAAGGTACCCCACCAACTTCTTGTGACCTCCGATTTTTTGTCTGCTATAATTATGTCATACCCTTGTTTCGGTGTGTATTGCCTTGCCTTCGAGTGAACCCAAATAAGTTCGTCCTCCACATTCCGTAATCTAACATGTGATTCTGTAAGTGCTTGAAGGTAGTTTTGCCAAATTCTACTCCATTCATTTGGTATGTGCCAGTGCAGATAAGTCAGCTAGGCTTGTGTATGGAATGTAGTATTTTGTTGATCTCCAATTTGTCCTAGAAACTTTATGTCCCTATTGTTTAGGTGTTGTATCAATCCAACTAGTAGTAGATGGGAGTTATCGCTGCCTATCCAAGGATCGATGCCAATTCGAACAGAGTTACCATTGCCTATTTTCCATAGTAAGCCATCCTTGATGATAGAAATAGAATTTAGTATAGTTCTCCAAATCACCGAAATGCCCTTCCTGTTCCAAGTTATGCTTCTAATCCAATCTATGATAGTCAACGCCAGATGTATTTATGTAGAATTACCTCAGCCCAAAGACTATTTTGATTTAGTAAAAGCCAACTCTGTTTGGTTGCCAAGGCTTGAGCAAAAGCCGATAGTAATTTAAGACCCCATCCTCCCCACTTCTTAGGAGTAGCAATCTTGGTCCATTTGACCCAGGCAAAAGGTTTGCCCTCCTTTCTTCCGTTCCAGAGAAATTTACAACATATTTGTTGAATTCTATGCAAAATCCCTCTTGGAATCCAGGCGAGCGACATCCAGTATACTAGGGTGGCTTCGAGGACAAATTTGATAAGAGTAAGTCGGCCTGCTCTAGAGAGGAATCTATGACACCAACAATTTCTTCTCTTCTCCACTTTTGTGATGAGCCAGGTCCAGTTTGCAATCTTGTAACCATCTAGTTTTAGTCTCAAGCCCAAATATTTCTATCCCTCCATCAAGTTAGTTGCTTGAAAGGAAAAATTTTGTGTGGCTAAATGAGATTTCTGTAGGGTAGATTCAGATAGTGAGATGGTAGATTTATTTCTGTTGATCTCCATTCCCGTGGCTCTGCAGAAAAGTGTCATAATCTCATTCAATGAAATCGTGTCCCGGAAACTTCCATTCAGGAAAATCAATATATCATCTACAAAAAGTAGGTGTGTCAGGTAGAAATGTTCCATGATTTTAAGACCTTGAAGGCCTCCCCTTCTTTTTTCTGTAGCTATAAGTCTGCTCAACCCTTCCATCACTAGTAAGAAAAGAAGTGGAGATAAGGGGCATCCCGGCCTTATCCCTCTATCAATATTGAATGTGGGCGATGCAAAACCATTAATGAGAATAGCAAAGGAAACTGAGGAGATACAACCCATAATCCAGTTGATGAGAGTAGGGGGAAGTCCCAGGTGGGTGATAATCATCTTAATGTACAACCAATTCACTTTGTCGAAGGCCTTTGACAGGTCAATTTTGAGTGTGAGACCCTTGAGATTTTTGAGTTTGATAGAGTGAAGGGCTTCCTGGGCTGTGCCTATGGCATCCTGTATATGTCTATGGTGGAGGAAAGCAAATTGCTCTTGAGAGATGTGGTTAGATAATATAGGCTTGATGCGGTTGCCGATGATTTTAGAGATGATTTTGTACAGACAGTTGCAAAGGGAAATAGGCCTGAAGTCATTAAAAGAGGATGGCGAATCAGTCTTAGGAATCAAGGCCAAGTATGTGAAGTTAATGGGAGGATGGATGTGTCTAGTCGTTCTGCTCTCTTCAATTACTGCGAGTAGATCCCGTCCAAGCAACTCCAGGAATGCCAAATAGAACTCCACTAGCTATCCGTCTGGGCCAGGGCTCTCGTCTTTCTTGAACCACTTAAGAGTTCCTTCCAATTCCTCCAAGGTGACCGGTTGAGTTAAATCCTTTATAGCATCCAGATCCACAAACCTAGGAAAGTGTCCAACCAAGTTTATGATACCCGGGAGGTTGATGGTAGCCGAAGCTGTAAATTGTCTTTTGAAATGTGTAATTCCCAATCTAGCTAATTGTGGGTCGGTATAGGCCCAACCATCGGGCTCACAGGGCATTTTCCAGATAGTGTTGGTAGCCTTTCTTCCATTTGCAAAGTTGTGGAAGAATTTTGTGTTACCATCTCCTGCTTGAAGCCAGATGGCCCTACTTTTCAATCTCCATTGTTCTTCCTTTTCTTGTAGTATCTTATTCTTTTGGTTCTCCAGCGTAACCAGTTGTATTTTAGACTCCTCTGAAGTGAAGCCCAACCCCTGTTCATCCGTTAGCTGTGCAATCTGTAATTCAATGTCCACAAGATGCTGTTCATCTCTAAACTTCTTCCTCTTTGACCACTCCTCTGTCAATGTCCTGAGTTTATTTAACCGACTACAGAAGTCCGCTGCCGATCTCTGTTCCTTCAGAGGTGGTTGTGCTCTCCAGAATTCAGTCACCAGGTTGATGTAGTTAGGATCTTTTAGGTGTCCCGTGAAAAATTTATAGGGGGAGCGCGGCTTTTTTGATGGGCCGGTGATCTGGAGAAAAATGGGGTGATGATCTGATGATCCCCCGGTGCCCACCCATTTTCGATATAGAGGAAAGTAACGGATGAGATCTTCATGGATCAAGAACCGATCCAATCTGTGCCCTAGGGTAGCCTCTCCCTTCCGCCTATTATGCCAGGTGGGTAGTTTCTTGTTCATAGGAACATCAACTAATTTATAGGTATCCAGTAGGGTGCTCATCTGATCGGAGATAGGGTCGATTTGTGAATGATGTCCCTAGGATTCTTCCATTCCCAAATACAAGTTTAGATACCCTCCAATAATGGTAGTGTTTGATACAAGATTATGCTCCAACAAATTGTGCCAAAGCTCCATTTTGTTTTGATTAGGGGCGTAGATTTTGATCACTTTAAGCTGAAGTCCCAACTCCCTTACAAAAATGTCCATCCCAATAAAACCCATACCGCCCCAAGTGGATATATGCTTGATAGTTTTTTGAATAATGCCAATAGCGAGACCGCCAGATCTGCCAATGGCATCCATGCCCTGGAATATCTAGCCTGGGAGAATAGAGTGTAGGGTTTTAGTAATGTTATCAGTAGAGCCAAGGGTCTCCTGGAGGAAGAGGATGTCACAATGGGAATCTTTTAATAGCCTTTTGAGAGCCAATCTCTTTTTGGGGTTGGTTAATCTCCTGCAGTTGTGGGAGAGCCAAATCATGGGGATACATGGGTAGTGGGCTCACATGCTCTAAGCACCTTCTCAATGGTGTATTGTCGGCCCCTCACTACATCTGCCACCACTAACTTGATGGCAGTTTTGATCTTGGATGGGTGCCCTCTGGCTGGTTTGTGGAGCTTGGTCCTTCCTGGGGAGAGACCCAATCCAAAAAGTGGGGATTTAGGTCGAGCTCTGGGACGGAGGTTGTATGGATGGGATCCCTGGCTAGAAGGGGAGGGAGAATGAGAAGGTGGGGTGGAAAAATGCTTGAGGAAAGTAGGAGTGGTGGAGAAAGTGGGCGGGGAGGATCTAAAGTACAGGGGATAGAAGGGATAGAACAATGTGCAGATGAGGGGGGATGAAAAGATGTATGCAGAGCATTTAACATAACATTTGAAAAAAGAACAGCGCATATAGGAAAAGACTCATTACCCGGCTTAGAATTCACCTCTGCTGTTGATTTGGAACGAGTCCGAGGAGGTGAGGATGGAGCTTTTCGCCGATTTCTAGCCTTCTTTGTAGAGCCTATCGCTGCATCGGATGGTGCCTCCCCTTGTATCTGTTCCCCCTTATTCTGTTCTTTAGAGTGTTGTTGCTTCGTCCCCTTCGTATTTTCCGTGGTCATCGAAGAGTGCAGAGGGAAATCCTTGTAAAGGTGACCCACTTTGTGGCACCTCCTACAGCGAAATGGGACTTCTTCATAGTCCAAGAGTTGTTTCCGTGAGAAGTGCCTTATGTGAAGAGTAATTTTTCCCTCAAGACCAACCCTAGTGTCAAGGTGTACCAATATCCTTGCCATAGTCATGATTCCTGTTTTTTCAAAGGACTTGTCATGCTCAAGGTAAGTCCCCAGTGCATCTCCGATATGTTTGAACACTTGAGGGGTCCAAAATTGCATAGGTAATACAGGTAGTCGGACCCAGGTTGGTCCTGCCCCAAGCTGTTCACGCTATGGATCGAAAAGAGGATCCCATCACTTCAAAAGTATTGGTGCGAGCTCAATATGCCAGTATCTCGATAAAATCCATTCCGTATACTCCTCCCTATGAAAGCCGAGGGCAAACCATCCTCTGGTCAATACCCTAATTACAGGAAGTTCTTTCAGCAGGGAATCCCATATCTCCACTGTCCATTGCCGCAGTCTCTCCACCGAATAGTTCTTTCCTCTAACATGGCCAACCAAAACTTTCCTCGCCGTGTCCATAACGTCTGCCATATGAACGTCTTCTCCAAAGGTCAGGTTGATATTAGTATCCACTGCTCGAAGACACCAGCCCTTTTTCAGCTTATCCGAGCGCTTACCCGTAGGGTACTCTTTAAGCAGGTTCCGACACGGTTCCGAGGAGATATGTTGCACCGAAGGAGTGGGTCGAGTGTTAGGAATAGGAGAGATGAAACATCCAGAGCGAATCGGGGAATGCGGCTTGAGACTGCACGAGCCCGGGTGGAAGTAAGATTGTGCAGGTCGTTGGGGGTTGGACGGGCCTGCCTGTGCCAGGGAGATGGAGGGAGGGTGCATAGGCATGGAGTACTGTGGGGATCGAGGAGGGGGGAGATGCGGGGGATTAGGCAAGGGGTAGTCAAAAGTGGGAGAAGCATGAAGACAGGAGCCAAGAAGATTCAGTGTGGCCGGAGAGAGGGGGGGGGCGGGGGGGGGGGCATTCTAAGCCGAGAAGGTTCGCAATGTTGATAGCGGGGTGCTGGTGCTTGCTGGAAATGGGCGGGTGTAGCTTCAACTGTACAACATCTGTCATATGACCCTGTTTATTCTGCTAGGGGCCGTCATCAAGTGCAGATTGGTGTGCCTAGATCTCCTGCTCTGGCATGGGGTCCTCCTCGTAATCCATGAGGTCCTCTTCCACCATTTTAACCGCTAGTAGGTAGGCAGTAGAGTTGAAACGAGGTTGTGCCAAAATCAACGGGCAATACCACACGATCCTCAAGAGAAAACCACCGACCGACCCAACTGAAGAGGGCAAAAACCATTAAAAAACAAAACCGCAGTCAGACCCGCGTGGATAAACCTGTGACCATATTCGCAAGAAGCTCACAGTTAGCAGAAAACTTGGGTCTGTAACCTGAAACCCTAGGTATTGCCATGGTTAGGGTTCTGAGCTTGATATCGCAGCTCCTCCAACCTCTTGTGAGTCTTCAAGTGAACATCATTGTCACTATGTTCAACAAGTAGGTTTTTTCATTGATGTATGTATTGACTTTTTATAAGTCCACATGTTCAAGGACTTTTTGTTGAATGTACAAAGTTTTTTTGCTCAAGTTTGTTTACAAATTGTAACATGATTCACTAATATAAGTATTCAAGGTGAAACTTATGTGAATCAAATCTTTGTTTTCAAGATTGTATAAGATGGCTGTGCTTGTACACAAGGCCAATTTTGTCGATTTAAAATTATGCAATTCAGATTGAGTTGTTGGGTATTTTTTAGTTCCAACCTCTTCATATGAATTAGGGAAGTAAATTTTTGGAGTCCAAAAGTTCCTAGTGGGACGCTGTGATCAGGTGATCAATTTTAGGCTAAAAAAGGAAAGTGCCCATAATTTCTTGAAACCATCTCCTAATTGAAGAGATCACCGACTTGAATCCAATGCAACTCATTTCACTCAAATTTGACATCGGATGCTCCCAAAATCATGTTCTAATAATTTTGGGAAACACATTAAAAATTTGTTGATTGGTTGTAGGTACACTGATTGTGCAGTCCGTACGCATGACTCAGCAGGTGACTGGGATCTCCATCGACAAATGAATGGTAGACACTTGGTGCAACATGATTGGTTGTGGATTTGGCTTGATTTCATTGGTTGATGATTGTGTTGAGGTGGCCCATTGAGGGAGTGCCACAAAGGGCAACCAATGGCTTCCACGTGGCATCCTCATGATGGCCAAAATTTGTTTAAGGGCCAAAGAGAACCTGGGGGAATCAAACTCGTGACCTGCCACCAGAAAACCAAGGTCCAACACTAATGCGATGTCATGTTTCTTATTTAAAATTACAAACAAAACGATATATAAAGTGGTGGTAATGGAAAATATGGGGAGGGGACGAGCTAAGCCCTAGCTCCTGGCCACCCCTGTGCCACAGGACCGTAGGCATGGGCCTAAGGGCTAGGGCCTATCCTAGCCCCATGGACTGCAATAAAACCACGTGCTCATACATAAAGTACCTGATCCATATTTATGCAAGAACACAATAAAATACAAAAATAAACATAAAAGTAGAAATGCAACAAAAATAATACTTTATTTCATTAGTATCAAATACTAAAATATGCTTACAAATAGAATGGAAATAAGACTAGCTCAGGCGATGGTAGCTTATCTCTGAGAAGAGATGTGACGACTACATGCCTCTGAATTGTGTTACAATGTGGCTCAATGGCCTATTTATTATTGAGAAACAATGGAAAACCCTTAAACATCCGAAAACCTAACCCTAAGAGATGAAGCTCCAAACTATGGGCCCCATTTGGGTAAATTGATACAACAAATTCCCGAGGTCGTAACTTTAGCATACGATCTTTGTTCGATGTGCACAATACCTCACTAGAAAGATTTATCTGAGGAATACAACTTTTGAATGGCCAACATTGGTCGTGGACCCATGTTGGCCCCGATTTTCCCCAAAAAACATCATTCATGAACCAAAAAAACCGCCAAAAATAGTAAATTGTGCTACAAATAAGGAAACTAAAAAAATGAAAGAAATAGTGGTGGGCGTCCAAGTGGAATAGGTGGGTGGCCACCTATATATACCTGGATCAGTACCGTGCACAAAGGAGGAGGGGGCCAGCCCACGGTTGTATGACCCATGATATGACCACCAACACGCGAAAAAGGTGCCGGTGGAAAGGCGCCAAGGATTAGGGACCAACCCCAAGGCATATGCACCCAATGTGACCTAGTGCCGAAGGAATAGGGGCCCGACCGGAGGGGTGGGTTTTTAGCTCAACCCTTGGCCCCATGACTTATATGTCCATAATTTTCGGCCCTAAGAGTTAGAGGGTGAATTAATGGTCCAACAAATTACCCCATGGAGAGCGAATTTTTCACTCAGTTAGCGATTTTTAGGGTGGATTTGTAGGACAGTGAACCAGAAAGTCGAAATTGTGGAATGGTTAACATGCAAGCTCATGGATGAGTTTGTAGCTCATAACGTTTTGAGTTCTCACCAATTTGAGCTCAAAAAGAGGCTGCCAGTAGGTTTTTGGATGTTCTGAATCCATTGGTGACCTTAGTTTTCTATTTTGAGCGCATCTAGATGGCATTTTTTTTCCAGGTTGGAGGCTAAGAGGTGTATGGATCAACCAAAGTTTGGTAGCATTTCCTAAGGGTATTGGGCATGAATAAGACCTTGTAGGGGTTTGTTCACCTTCAAAATTCATTTGCAGCACTGATACTTGCAAGGTTTAGCTCTTGGACATTTTTCTTTTTATATCAGGTTGAGGGGAGCTTGGACATGTCCTTCTTTTTTTCATGTATGCTCATTTTTAGATGAGGTCTAGGGTCTTTGTATGAGATTCATTGTATTGTTTTAGTTTACATGGTGATTGTAGGTTATCATGTTGTTCTATGTGAGAGTTATTTGTAGGAGAATATTTCGTTGAAGGGGAAATAGCCACATAGTCATCAACATACTTTATGTACTTTATTTTTACACTGAAATATGAGTGGTCTAGTCATGTTGACAGACCTGAAGATGTAGCCCAGAAAGGGTGAAATCCATCATCAAACCTTGTGTTGTTATTTTCTATGCCCACATGAATTATATGTGTTATGTTCATTATGATTAACTTGCACATGGGAACTAATTCATGCTTGAAGGGACACTAAACAAGTATGTTTCTTATGAAGACCCATTTTCATGCTTGCAAAACGTCATCACTATCCTAGTTTTTGTTTCATTTGATTTTGGAAAGAGATGCATAAATCACCTATTCCACTTCAGATCACCTTCTCACTCATGTGCCTGATCCTGTGATGCCACAATTTTGTATCTATTATCGTAGAAGCCAAAGCAATAGAAAAGTCAGCATTACCAGTACATAAATGAAATGTTCATACCTTGTATCCTCTTGTTATTATTAGAGATCCTATAGTGAATTTCCATGAATTTCCTACAACTATAACTGCACAAAATTCACTTCCCAACTTCCCTATTGAAATCATATTTTTTTCTTAGATTAGGAACATGTATTACCTCTTTTAAAAACCATTGATTTCCATTCTATAATTTTATCCATACCTTACCCTTTCCCACAATTTTACATGGTCCATCATCACCCAAATAAACTGTCCAAAATCACATTGAACATATTGTTGAAGTTATTTCCTATGCAGGCCTGCATGAAATTAAGCCCTCGAGTCTATCACACGAGAATCAATAATATTATCTACTGAAAGGATTAAATATCTTGTCATGCATCACCTGTTACTTTTTCCACCTTATTAATCTCTTGTGCTTCATCTCTGTCTCTTTTTTTTAGAGACCAAAAAATATTCTTCTTGTGTCCTAACATCCCATAAAGCCAACACTCTGTCCTCCCTTTGGATTTGGATCTTCTGTTCTTATACTTTCCATGATTCCTTGGGCTCTTTCCTCTCTCCATTTGTCTTCTCCTATTCTCTACATTCAAAGCATTACATGATGTCTGACATGTACTATTATGTTGCATTTCCTCACTAAGAATAACACCAACAACATCATAAAACTTTAAATTGTTTGAACCAAAGATAAAATAACTCACAACCATGACCAAGCTAGTCCATCTTTTTGGAAATGAGCAAAAAGTCAAAATATCTATAACATCATGAACAAAGTTTACTCTACAGAACGTAATTGACTAATGACCAAGTTAAATTCATTTAAATTATTAGCAACAAACCCACCTTCTAACATCTCCATATTAAATAAATGTTTCATAAGAAACACCTTGTTGGAAGCTGAGGGTTTTTTCATACATTTTAGCAATGTCGTCATTGAACGCTTTGTTGTATTTACCTTGAAAATGTTGAAACATATTGATGCTACCAGACACAGTCCTATTGTTCCTAGTGTCTTTTTGTTAAGAATCTCCCATTTTTTGTCTTTCAAAGTTGTTGGCTTCTTTGATATTCTACCTTATGGTAAAAAAAGTTTTTTTTTGATATATATAATCTTTTATTTGCAACATCCATATCTAGTAGTTTTGTTTGTTGAACTTCTTGACCCTAAAACCTTCTTATGCTATTGCTCTGAGTCTAACTAGGAACCATCCTTTCTTATAAGATTTATTAGCCTCTGGCTCTAATATCAATTATCATGTATAAAATCACAAAGAAATAAGATCAAAATGGATGTGGAAATAAAATATAGAATGAAACCATACAAAAGAGACACTAATATAAATGGTTTGCTTGATTTGGGATACATCCATAGATAAATAGTGATTCCTTCCCTTATTTTTGTCTAGCAAAGTGAAGGGATTACAACTTGCAACACATTTGTTGCAACCTTCTCTTCTCTCCCTCAGAATCTCCTCTCTCTCAATTATAAGTAGCTATCTCAATAATACACAATGGAATTACAATTCCCTCATAAAAGCGCGTTGCTTTATAGGGAAAAAAGAACCCCAACACAACATTTATCATCAAACCTAATGATGAATGATCCATATTGACTATGAAATTACAATATTTTAGAAGTCAAAATTTTCCAAAAAATATCTTTGGTGGCATTACCCTCAAACCTTTGCAATGTGGGCTTCCAAAGAATTGTTGTTACTCCCCCTGGACTCCTTGGTGATAGTAGGAGAGAAAGTCCCCCCTACACTGGGTCCAAACATAGTTAAAAACAATATCTTTGAAGCAAGAAGACAATTAAACTCCACTACTAACATCTAGTTTATTTGGGAACATATGTGGCCAAATTCTCTTGTCCCAATGCTCATTTCACCTCTGTTCCTCCTTGTACTCCTCAATGTGTGCCTCTAGGTCACATGTTGGATTTAAATTTGTTATGTTTGCTACAACTATTGATTTCTTATCTCCAAATCTTTCAACAAAGGATGCCATGGTGTTAATTTAAGTCAAGGAGCATGAACACCCCACCAACATACATTTTGTCTTATCAATTAGTGTACTTGACTTTGAAGTTGCTCATGTTGTCCAATACTTTTGTATAGTTGGTCAACATGAATAATAAGAGATTCTCATTGTTTAAATATGGATGAAAAGCAATCAATTATTTGTATATAGGTGTTATACTAGGATGTTATTGACTATCTTTCATAAATGGTTGGTATTGCGCTACTGGAGAAGTAAAGTTTGAATTTGTCCTTTGGTATAACTTTTATTGTCTAACAATATCTCAGACTTTATTTATAATTCTTTATCTACTAGACATAGTCTTGTAACCAAATTTTAACCAGTAGGCGTAGGCGATCCTAAGTGAAATTAACCTCCAACGTTTGACTCAAAGTTTTATCATTTCCCCTATATTGCTCGATAGGGTTTCCCTATGTCACCATCCTCATTGCATAAATTTAGCCAAGGTTTTCATTCTTTAGGATGTAGTGCTACAATTGTCCTCTTGTGGTACCCTTTTAGCTCAATTCCATATTTTTTCTAAAGAGATCATCTTTTCATATTTCAATCCCATGATTAGCTGAGTAAACCCATGTATGTTGTAGCCCCTTCAATTAAGTTAATAACTTCAAAGTCAACCATAGTTGGTATTCCCATATTAACATTTTTCATGCCTTTCAACAGGCTAATAAGCGCAAAAAACTTAGGTCTACATATTTTAGAAAATTTCTTGACCTAACAAGGTTAGGCTTGCCCATTTAAACCTGTATTTTGTTCAACAAAATGTTCACTTGGGATCCACAGTCAACTATAAACTAGGGGATCAAGATTCCTTCAATATCTAAGTCAATTTACCAATCATAATTACTGAGAACTCTTTCATATTGATTCAATTGGCATAGGTTCTTGAATTTTTTTTGTCGTTCCTTGTAGTATTTGAGTACATTAAATAGTTTAGGTAGTCTAGCTGCTAACTCTTATTCCTTCGGTGGATTAATAAATTTGTCAAGTATAACATCTTTTTTTTTTCATATACTCTTTTCATCAGGTTCCGTCTACATCTTCTACCTTGACTGTTTCTTCAAATATGCTCAATACTTTGATAATAATTTGATTTCTCTTTGTGGATCTAAATACTAATGTTTGTCTTTTTCTACTAGGCTTAATCTAACGATTTCTTTGCAACAATGCATCTTCTCCCATCTTTTCCCCTAGCTTGGTAATTACATTTTAAGATTTTGGAACTTAGCACTCCATGCTTTGGTACACCCTATAAGAAATTAACATTTTTCTATCCATTATCTTTTCAATCATAATCGAACAATCCTTTAAATAATGATCTCCTACACCACATTTGGTACAAAATTTGAGATTAGTGATATCCTTGAAAGGGTGGTCTAGGTTTAAATAATCTTCTTTGTGATAGAAAAGTAATGCTTTCTTACAAGTCTTCCTTAACCATGACAACCTTGATTTCCATATCAACCTTGACCTCTGTAACCACCTCTTCTAAAGTAGCCTTCATCTCCTCTTCCTCGGTAGCCTCCTCCCTCCCGGGCTTAATTTTAATATGTAACTAAAGCATGGTAATAATATGGTAGTTATGTTTGTTTCTATCATTTAGCTATAATTACAATGTGTTGTGGATTAGTTCCTCATATAAGGTACACCATTTTAATTTGACATTATTTAGATTGTGTAGACAACATTTCATGGAATGGTTTGACATGTATTCATAGATGTTATAAAAGTACTTTATATTCACTATCCTAACACCTTAGTGTATATCATTTGACTCCCTATATTTGTAATCATCCTTCATCGAACTATCATTCACACATATAATTGATCTGGTCTTCTAATTGATAAGTCACGAATTAATGTTTGCATAATTTTTAGTTTCTCTGTTAATCTTCTATCCGATATATATATATAACATACATTTATAATATGATTAATTAATGGGTTGTTAACTGCTGCAAACCTTTCCCATTACTTGAGTCTATCACCCTGAACCTCCTCAACTTGTGTATTCACTGTTAAACTCGCAAGGACCAACCTCCGGGCTTTTGTGGCCTGGTGGGTCCACCACTCCCCACTACTAGCCCTGCCACGCTAGCTCGGTCCTCCTTAGCCCAACCTTTCTCTCACGCGTTTTGCGCGTGTGTGTGTGGGGGGGGGGGGGGGGGGGGTAAGGACCCAAACCATGGATGGGTCGGAAGCTAGTGTACCCTTATCAAATGGCGTTAGTTGGGGTAGCTACGTGGGTACCACATGGCAAGGTTGGTGATGCGACACCTTCTGATTCATCAAAACTTCAAGTGGCCATATCTCTTGATCCAAAGGTCAGATTGAGGTCGAATTTTATATTGCTGGAATCGTCTTGGAGAGACAGACACAATGATGATGTTTATTTTAGGTTTTAAGCAAGTTGAAAAGATTGAAATTTTAGACCCTATTTCCATAATGGTGCCTTGGATCTTGGGTTAGCTTAGTAACTACCTCCTTTTAACCTGTGTTAGCAAGGGAATTAGGAGGGGGTGTGTTCCAAATTTCTAGTCAATGAGATTGGTTCCCAATAAAGTATTTTTTCCTTCTTTTATGAATAGAACAAGGGACTTTTATAAGTAGGCATTAAAATTCTAATTTAAGGATTCAACTCCTTTAATCATGAATCCTTCTATCATTATCATGGTCACACCATGTATCTGAATCCTCCACGGACTTGTGCCACAGAGATTTAGCTTGGATTATTGGCCATACCACATGTGCATCTTCAACAATGATCTTGAACATGCCTCAAAGAGATTCAAATTAGTCTCCTTCCATAAATTTTGCTCTTGTCAACTCAAATGCCTTGAATATATTTTTGTTCCTTCTTCCAAAGAGATATGTCATAGACTTGTGCTTTGACTAGGAATAAGTTCTTCAAACCTCGCATTTCTTCCATAGAGATAAAGTGCATAGACAAATGACCCTCATATTTTCACATATATCATAAATATGATGAGATCATACCTTTAAGATATATTATAAAGAGTCCATATTTTCACATATATTTATAGAGACAAGGAGCCACAAATCCTTGCAAAATTAAGAGACAATAATCCCCTGGAATTTGCATATAACAAAGATAGGTAGGCCTCTGAACTTGCATAACATAGACATATAGACCACAAAACCAAGTGCCTTAGGTACACAAATTCCCACAATGCAATGTGCCTCATATAAGCTTGTGTACCATGCCACAGAGAAGCTCGCATAGCACCACATAAATACAGAGTATAAATATCACAGAGAGGCTCACATAAGATCATAGAGATGGACTTGAATCACAACAATGAAAAAATACTTATGTGCTACAAAATTCAGCTCACTTTGTTGCATATTCAACCTTCGAACCAAAAAAATTGTATTTCACAATCATGCTGAATGTGAGACCAAAAGATGAACTCCCGTCATTACAACCATTTCATGACTTCTGCTATATTCAATGCCAGAGTAGTGCGCATAATCCTTGATTGGCGTCCTTCATTACAAGTGGGATCCTCTATCAGACCTACAACTTCCACTATAGGATTTTAGGATACATATGACCAACTATTTGGGCTCCATTACACTCAAATAATCACTAAATCACAACCATAATATACATTGATCCTCTACGTACATTAACCAATCAACATCCAAAATTAGGGTTACAATTCACATTAATGACCAGTAATAAGATTACAACCTGTCAATAAATATTTAGCCAAATCGAAGCATTCCAACAAGTTTTCCTCCATTTGCATCCGTTATACCGTAAATATACTAGCCAAGTAATTATGACGACGAGCCACATATTTCTTTGACGATTTCTACCTGGACCTGTGCTATATTATCCCAAAGAATGCTACCATTGCCAAACCTCTACAAACTATGGCCATGACCATATCACCACCAATCACAATTAAATTTTATTGGTCACAAAGCTTGTTACACATTCACATGTCTTTGTTTTTCATGCTCACAGAATTTATGAGATATTTCAAACTATAATTAGTCTCAGATCATATTGTATCCACAACATTTATTTTCACATGTTCGTTTGTCACGTGAACTAATTAAATTAAATTGTATGTCAATAAATTGTTAACCAATAATTTAGTGACCACCATGGAACGAGGTTAATGAATCATGACACAAAGCAATGAACCATAAAGATAAGAAACTATAAACCACAAACTGTAACCAAGAAAACACATACAACTTTTGAGCTCAAACAAGCCAAAAAAGGAGCTCAAACAAGAGATAAATGCTTCATATTTATTTAGAGATAATGTAGTTATTTTCTCAACTGCTCATCGAACCAAGATTTGATACCATGTTGATATTTCTAGGGCAAAAGATAGAATATTTTATCTTCAACATATAACTACTTCCATTGATCAATTATCTTTAATTCCACACAACATTCATTCAATATCATTAAGCAGTTATACAAAATAAAATATCAACCAATAAACATGAAAGAGTAGTAAAAAGTAACCATGAGACAATGAGACAAAAGACACAAAATTAGGCCCGAGCAAAACAAAACCGACATGGGGAAAACCCATAAATCTTTCTCATGAGAGGGAGAGTTCAAAGTTCATCAATACATCAGAAACAACATCAAGATAATAGCCAAACCAATAACAAGAGCTTCCAAGCCTCTCCTTCGTCCTTCTGAAATTCCGGCCCTCTTTCCTCTTTTCTCCTTCGTTGAAATAGAGATAATAAAGATAAAACTAATATACCAAATGTGGAGGAGAGGTATCCTTTATATAGTCTTTGGAGGGGGTCGAATGGGTGCCTCCAAGGGGCCCAAGCAACTTGAACAATAGGAGGTCGACTTGAGGTATTTTAGGAGACATAAATCAAACTTCATATTTTCCAATTTGTTAATCCCCCTTTCTTTTTGCTTAAGTATTTAATGATATTGAATTTCCTTCATATTATCTAACAATTATCTTCTATCAATCGATGAATGTTTTGTTGGCTTTTCATGAATATTAATTTGTTTCCTTGTATATTAGGACCATATACATTGGTAATAAACCCATGGTTTTGTAGGTTTTAACCCTACATAGATAATTCCGGCAAATAGATTCTAAATATCAAACAAAAAAGGATTCAATAGCACACACAATTTGCATAAAGATTTTACCTTGGAAACCCAAAAGCGAGAAAACCAATTCCATTTTTGTATATATCTCAATGATTGCATGACCGATATACAATACCCTCTTAAAAGAGTGTTGCTTTCAAAACTATAACATAGCTTATACTGTTGGATTATGACCTAATGATGAATGGTCCAAATTTACTATGGAATTACAATATTTTACGGGGCAAGATTTCCAAAATTTTGGCTTTGAGGGCACTATCCCTAAAAGTCCCTGCCAAGGGGAGGGGGGGAGGGTGGGCGGCGCATGGCGACAATTATATGGGGGAAGCCCCCCCTTGTTTGGATTTGGGGTCCAAACAAATCTAATCATGCAAATAATATAACATACACCCAACAATTTTGCCAATCCAATCTACTGGAATTTTGTTAGAGTTCTTTGAGTTAATAAGAATTTTGATAAGATGATTTTTTTAGGGTTCCATAATATAGTTATTCCTCCTAAGGCTTCTTGGGAATGAATTTCTATTGATTGAAATCCTCTCCAAACAAAGTTTTTTTTTGTTTTGGAAATATGTTCATCTCAACATTTTCTTTCCTAAATCATGACTATTGCTAGATTTATTGATAAATTTTGTTTTTGAGAAGTCTTTGTTTGGATTTTTCATTCATAACTCTAATGTTCGATGAAATTACTTTCATGGATAACTAGGATTTTGGTTGGGGGGGGGGGGGGGGGGGTGGGAATGGAGGAGATTAGAATAATCTAGTCATCAAGGCTATCCTTCCCCAATTTCCCAACATTTCACACAATTCTTGAATTAATTATCTATTCCTTTTCCTCCCTCTTTTTTAAACTTCCTTTGTAGGTTACAAATTTCTTTTGGGGTATTTTTTTAACACCTAGAGATGATGTAGCTAGATTTGACTTATCTTGAGAGCATTGATGAACAATCTCATGTGATTTAATAGATGATCTAGAAATTATATGTACCTATTTCCCTAGATTAAACTAGGTCTTAGCTTTACCATGTTATTGCGATGGACTATAGATCTAGTTCTTCTGGGTCCATGCCTTTCGCTTCTTTTGCTTATGGTGTATTCTTTTGTTGATGAGTCATTTCCACATCCTCTAATTCCTTGAATTTTTTTCATTGTGCATATTTATTCTATTGGTTGGGTCCTCTATTTTCCTTTCATATGTGTGATCCTGGATCTTTGATCCTTTCCCCCATTTGATCCATTCGCTCTAGAGTTTATTTATGAGTTTGGTAGGATTGCATTCATATTTTTGTTTTCGATGCTTTATGTTAATACTCCTCTTAATTTTTGGTGGATCACCATCTATTTGAAACCTGCTCAAAGCCATGTTGGTCCTTTTTTGTTTGAGGCCTTGAGGGTTGCTAGGGAATATTTAAATGACACTCTTTGAATAAATGACCATGTTCATGGAATTTTCTACATCGAAATGGTATATGCTCATAACCTATGTCATGATTCCAAAGATTATATATATTCATAGTTGAGGAAAATATTTGTCAGCAGCAGCTTGGAGACATTCATATATACACATGTTCATGTGTAAGACGTGTATATCACATACTTTGTAGTTTCTGAAATCATTACAAATATCACTAATGCATTTATGATTCTTATATTATCTCTTGGTCTGAAAAGTCCTCAGACAATGAATATAATTTGATCAAGACTAGTCGTACAATGAAATTCTCTTTCTCTAAGATAATATTTTTGATCTAGATCAAATCAATATATAATTTATCATCCATATCAATGCTTCTGAAGTGGAAAAATTGAAAGAATCAAGTTATAGGAGCAATTTTAGTGGCAGGACCCAATTTAGAGAATTGGGGATTGAAACCTTTTGGCACTAGTTTGAGGCCTTAAATGAGCTTTTTTTGGGGTAAAAATCTACCACTTAAGCATTTCACCCCATTTTGTTTTTTGTTTTTTTGAGGAAATATCTAGGCATATTTACCCGAAGGGATCACATCTCGTTGGCTTATTAGCAAACCCTAACCCCGAGGGCATCGAGGATAATTGACTCCATGACCTCCCATTAGTGAGGTGCTTTAGCAACGAGAACTTGATCAATTGAGCTAACCCTTGAGGATTAGGGCGATCTGTTCCTTTAATTGGAATTTAGAGGAAACCGGGCTTTAAAAGACCTTTAAATCCTGGTTAAAGGAACATTATTCTTTTATTAAATGCCATCCTCTTTCTCAACCCGAGGACAAGAGTGAGGATCAATAAAACAATATTTATAATCATCATGTTACTCATAGGGAATCTAGCCTAGGTGGGGGAGATAACAACGATTCTGCTCAATTACTCAAGATAACCCCAGTTGACACCCCATGGTGCTATTCTACACACAAAGACCTTTCCAATAGTCTAAGAAATATGTCAAACATGGTTTAGATGCAAAATTTATGCCTTCCGAGAGTTGATCTATCATGATTAACCACCATAATTCAAGAGGATGGCACATTAGGCCCATCACTCATGGAAAATGGGATAACCACATAAAGAGTACGAAGAATTCCCTATAAAGGTCAATTTTGTAACTTTGGTTCAAAGTTGAAGGAGTTAAACTTAACCCCTAGTTAGTTATTACACTATGTTAGAACCATGCCACTAGAGGGAAAAGGGGTTCCATTCTATTCGAGCGCTTTTGTTCCATAGTAGAGTATAGTAACTAGAAGTGGATAGAAGGAGAGTATAACATAGAGGGTTTGTGTTTTATAGTAGGCCACATGTCACAAATCTTAGGTAACTCTGTAGAGAGTGCCTTCTCCTTTGAATTTACATCATTTCCATTCAGACAAAAGAGAGCAGAGAAACCTCACCTTCCAGTTGTCTTTTCTCCTAAAAGGCATTCCTAGATCATATCTTGGTGTGGTTTTCATTTGTTTGTTCTCTATTTTTTGCATTTTATCTATTAAATGCGTAGGAAAAAAGAAAAAGTAATTGATAAATCCAGAAATCTAAGGAATATGAACCCTAATACTATATATTTCATATTTCATTTTATTATTATTAGATTTGTTACTTAAGTATGACAATTTACAAATCACTTCCTATCCATAATCACATATATAATATATAATTAAAAAATATGACCCATTTTGAAAAACGTTATTCCCGTCCTGAAGATTGTAAAAAAACCTCTTGACCCTAGTTTGAGCTCTACATCTCCTTTTAGTTGCCATTTATTTTATATTCGCCAAATTAGGGCTTGTTTAGTAGGCCAAAGGCCCATAAATTTGCCATTTGTTGCAAGATCTTGCATGTATTATATCTTCTCCGCTATTCTTGTGGAAGTGATTTCATATTCAGGGATTTTTTTAGCTTGAGCAATGTAATACCTTGTCTTCTTTTGTTGTGTTATTTCCTGCTCTAGGGATTGCATTACCATTCCTTTGAAGATAACGGTGGATCCATTTTGTTCTATGTTAGAGGATCATTGGCTGGAATTTTACCATTATAGGTATAGGAGGATGTACATGATTACGGACCCAATCTTCCCCCAACTACTGTGTTGTGATAGGAAGGGGCCAATCCTTTGAAGATGATGATGGATCCATTTTGTTCCATGTGGAAGGATCATTGACTAGACTTTTACCATTGTGGATATTGGAGGATTTGCATGACGATTGACCCAAGCTTCCCCCAACTACTGTGTTGCGATAGAAAGGGGTTAATCCCCCCTACAAGAGATGACATGAAGGCCATAATCTATAAATCCTAGTGGTTTCCTTAAAAATCCTAATTCAAAGCACCTTCTTGACTTGTTTTGTTGTAATCAATCCTTAAAAATGCATAATGTCTTTATCTCTTGATATCATGCACATGTCATTTAAAGTAGTAGTGCTTTCACGTTTATAATATTAGACAATGCAATAATATAAGAAACACATTTTACTAGATATAAATAAGAGACCCAACTTCATAGAAAATGGGACAATGTAAAGCTCCATAGTAATAAAAATGCAACCAATAGGAATTTGTTACACTTGTTGGTAACATATCCACATCCAATTTGAACAAAATGTTGAATACATGAAACAAATGTTAATATGTAATTATCACAATTATTGGTAACATGTCCTCATACAATTGGCACAATATGTCATGGAGTACATTAAACAAAATCCCTGTTTTCACAGAGAAATATTCTAAAACATTCAATTATATTAACTTTCAATCATCACTTGAACTGTTTTCATTGCTCAAGTTGCGTGCATGCCTTATTTCTTCATCATTTGTAGGTGACATCGTACTTAGGTTCTTTAACCTAAAGATTTCTTAAATCCACTTGTTTTTTATGTTTCGTCTTTTCATGTTTCATCTACAAATAAAGAAACAAAGTGTAATAAGTATATCTACATTTATATAGTAGAACCTGCTTGATTATGTAAATAAAAAAGAGTACCATAGTAGTGAGTGATTCATAAACAATACATATTCTTTTAAAAGCATGGTGCATGTCTTCTCTCAAAATATATTATGATGTTTCTTGCATGTTTATTATATGCCATGAGAACACATTGATACAATTAGATTTTTTATTGTTCCATTTATTATAAAATGATTAAAGATAAACAACATAGCTACTTAAAAATTGTTTAATTAACTTGTGATACTTCAACATATAATCAAAACCTTTATTTAACCTAATGTTGATTGATTCTTTAGTTGGATCTTCTTTGTATATTAGCACTTATAAGTCAACATCAATTGATGAGTGTAAATTAGTTAGCAAATATATAAAGATCACAACAAATATGAAATCTTAAGTGAGACAAAAAACTTAAGTACTCACAAACTTTGTAATCAAGCCTTATCTTCCTCATCTTCCTATTTAACGTGATAAATGAGTTCTATTTTTTTTGCAATAAAACCACCGAGAATTAGTATTTCATGCGATAATTACATTTTATGTACATAAAATAAATCAATGATTGTATAATTCTTATGCATGTTGTTGTTGGGATAGCTCCTCTTGTAGACCAATTATGTTCATTTTTTTAACATCTCTTTGCACACTTTTTTGGATCACTACAGGCACGTATTTGGTTTACCTCAATTATCCTTTGGAATTTGCATAATCTTCGTGGAAAAACAAACTCAATTATTTCTTTTTAAATCGACATGAAAATAAACATAGCAAAAAAATTAATTTGTTAATTTTTCAGACCTACTATAGAAAAACATATTTGGTAATAATAAATTTAAATACTTCATTTTTTTAATATAAGTTTTTGCTATTGTAAGTCTCACGGGTCTCATTGGCCATTGCTTCATAGATGATTCCTCTTGTATATAGATAACCTGATTCTACGACCCATTGGGTTGATTTTGTAGTGTAAGTGGAAAGTACCTTTTTACATTATTTCCACTATATCTCTTATAGTTTTGTAAAAAAAATTCCTCCTCATTACTTTCTAGAACCACTTTAGATGAACTAAGGACAATTTCATCATGATCTACATCCATCATATTTTTATCATTTTCTAACGACATTCTATTCCCTCGTTATATGTCCATGCACAAGACGAAAATTGCGAAATCAAGTGTTTAAATCATGTTAACAATATATATATATATAATTTTTTTTTCATCCCACTGAGTGCTGCTGCCCTCGCTGCGATCTGCGTAATCTGAGTTTTGGCGCTGCCCTCTCGGCCTCTCCGACCCCGACCCTGGTCCTCCTGACTACAGGGCTGCTTGGATCTGCCAGGCCTCCCTTCTCCTCCTTGCCTAGACCGCGCTGCGCCCCTGCACCTGTCAGATCTGCTTGGATCGCCCTCGTCCTGCAGGGTCTGATCGGTTCTCCTTCTCTCTGAGCTTGAGATGCCTTGCTTCCTGTTCTTGCTTGGTGCAGATCGGTTTTGCTGATCTGTGCTTTGCCATGGAGGCCCAAGGCTCACCTACCGGTCCCTCACAAGCTTCACCTCTGGAAGCTGAAGCAGCCTTCTCCTCTCTCCTTGCTTCGCTACCCAAAAAGAAGAAGCCCAAAATCTCTAAATTCGTCAAAAGGCTCGACGTCGTTCCGGAGGTAATCCTTCTTCCTGAGGGTCCGATCTAGGTTGCTTTGTCCCTGATAGACCGAGCCTTGGTGGGTCAATTCACGGGCCTTTGTACCTCGCCAAAATCGACGGAAAACTGGGTCATCAAGAACTGGGTTCCGCTGATCGAAAACAATGTCACCTCTTATTTTCTGGGTAGAGGCTTCTTCCTGTTTGAGTTCAACACAAAGGAGGACAAAGACCTGATCTTCAGGAATGGGCCGTATTTCATGGGACCTCAGGGTCTCTATCTCAACAAATGGACCCCTGACTTCGATCCGACCATGGATGTCCCAACGGTGGTCCCTGTCTGGGTTCAACTCCCTAATATCCCAGTGCATTGCTGGAACTGGGAGTCCCTCAAGCACATAGGGAATACTCTGGGAAAATTCATTGATAGAGCAAACAACAATGACCAGTATGATTGTGCCCGAATCTATGTCAAGGTAGACTTAGAGGTGGGGCTTCCAGAGGCCATCAAATTAAAGGTCGGCAGTTGGACGCACGTGCAAGTGCTGGACTATGAGCAACTTCCTTTCAAATGTTGAAAATGTCATATCTACGGCCACTTTGCAAGAGGGTGCCCGAACAAAGGGGAAGCAGAGAAAGGTAAGGAAGAGGGCTGGAACCAGGTCAAGAGGTCAAAGGCATCCCAAAAGAAATCTGGGGTTCATGGCCCCAATCCTGCCTCCACCCAGAATGCTCACCCGCCAAAAAGTCAAGAAAATAGGTATGTGGTCTTAAGCTCTGCTGAAGAGACACCCCAGGAAGAAGATAAGTAAGATAACCCACCAGAAAAAACGACTTTAGCAGATGCAAGACTTGAAGAAAGCGCCACGGCAAGAAACAAGGAAAAGCAAACAGAAGCACCTGAGGAGGAACATGACTCAGAGAAGTCTAAGGAGGATGGAGAAATAAGAGACATGCATACATCGGTCAGAAGATCTGCAAGAGGCCCTAAATCTGCTAGAGAAAAGAGAGATTAGGAAACTTACAAGGACAAGCTTCAGGGTAGACAGCCCACTCTGGAGAAACTCCTTGGAAAAAATCCGAAGACGACCAAAAACCAAGTGCAGGGTTCCAAGGGAGCCCATCATCATAAAAATAAATGATGAAGATCGTCTCCTAGAATTGCAGAGGAATGGGGAGCAAAGTGAAAGAAGAAGCAACAAGAAGCCTTATAAGAAGAGAAGCCCCAGACATTCTTCTGATTCAGGAGACCAAAATGGAGGACAAGGAGTTCCTCCAAATTAGTAAAATTTTTTGGAAAGGAAGCAGCAGACATGCAGTCTCAGCACGGGGAGCCTCTGGGGGTCTGGGCTCCCTTTGGAACCCTCTCAAGTATAGACTGGTCACCGAGTTGCACAACATCCACTGGCTGTTTTTGAAGCTCCAGCCTCTAGACTCAAGGGAGGCAGTCAGCCTTTTCAAGGTCTATGTTCCAACAAATATAGGGGAGAAAAGGGAGCGTTGAGACTCCATCAGACAATTGTCGGAGTCAGAAAATTTGGAAAACATCATTGTGGCAGGGGATTTAAACCTTACCATGTGCATGGAGGAAAAGCAAGGAGGAACAATCATAAGGGATCCTGCAAGGGAATGGGTGGAAGACCTCATGCAGGACTGGGATCTGCTTGAAATCCCTCCAGAAAATGGTAGGTACACCTGGTCTAACAAAAGAATAGGTCCTGGTCATATTGCTGCTAGACTTGATAGATGCTTGGTGCAGAGTTCCTTTCTTCTGCTGGGCTTAGAATCCAGACTGCATATCCTCCCATGCAGCGCTTCTGATCACAAGCCCATTTTGCTTGAGATGTCGGGCCACAAAGATCTTGGACCCATCCCCTTCAGATTCAACCCTCTTTGGGTTAAGGAACCAGAGTTCCTGAAGCTGGTTCAAGACTGCTGGATTCTGCCAGTGAAAGGTTACCCTTTCTTCATTTGGGAAGAAAAACTTAGAATATTGAAAGCGATCCTTAGAACTTGGGCCAAATCCCTTCCCTCCCCTGCAAAAGAGAGAAAGCAGGCCCAGGACAACCTTGCCCACCACCATGCTCAAAGTGAAGATGCAGAAATCACTAAAGAAGTACTAGACAAGGAAGCTGAGCTCCAGCAAATCTTCCATAAAGCCTGCCTTTCGGAGGAAGAGCATTGGAGACAGAAGTCTAGGAGTTTATGGCTTAAAGCAGGAGACAGAAATTCCGCCTTCTTCCACAAACACGCTCAAGCCAGAAAGAGCTTCAATTCTATTGCAGAAATCAAAGATGGCAGCTCAACTCACAAAGACTTCGATAGCATAAAGAGAACAGCTTTCAATCACTTTCAAAATCTGTATAGAGAAGAGGTAGTGACAGACCCAAACTCTAAATTCTTGGAGGCAGTTCCTCCTAGGATCTCTCCTTCAATGAATCAAAAGCTTGAGGCGAAGATCTCTATACAAGAAATAAAAGATGCTCTCTCCGACATGGAGCGTGACAAAGCCCCGGGCCCGGATGGCTTCACTGCAAGATTCCTTCAAACTTGCTGGCAGATCGTGGAGAAAGATCTCTACAAAATGATTTTGAAATCCCAAACTTGCCAGAAAATTGGGGGTAGCACCAATTCAGCCTTCCTTGCCCTCATCCCCAAGGAAAACGGTGCTAAAGAATTCAATCGGTTCCACCCCATCTCGCGTTGTAATATTGGATACAAACTAATCACAAAGGTCATTGCCAATAGACTAAAAGGCATACTTCCAGCCATCATCCTGGAGAACCAAGGCAGATTTGTTCAAGGGAGATAGCTTGCTGACAACTTCATCTTGGTTCAAGAGGCGATCCATTCGAGTCAGCTTTGCAAAGAGAAAGGTATGGTAATTAAATTAGATTTAGCTAATGCTTTTGATCGGGTCAGACTTAGCTTTCTTTGGGAGGTCCTGGAAAAATTTGGCTTTGGAATGGGTTTTTTAAAATGGACTTGTGCTTGTATTGCTGATCCTTGGATCACCCCTCTTGTGAATGGGAGAGCACCTGGTTTTTTTAAAGCCTCAAGAGGGCTTAGGCAGGGTTGCCCCCTCTCTCCGCTCCTCTTTGTTCTTCATGTTTCTATCCTGAGTTTATACCTGGATCAGAAACTGGTTGACCAAGAGTTCCTGGGGCTCAATATAGCAAGAGGTGTTAAAAATGTTAATCACACCCTGTTCGTGGATGATACCCTCTTGTTAGGGGCTGCCTCTGCCAGATCTGCTTCAAGTTTCAAGGAGGTCCTGGACGACTACAGTGAAGCTACAGGCAGCAACTTAAACAGTGGCAAGTGTAAAATCTTTTGTTGAAATATATCGACTTCCACCCTTTCAATCATTTCAAGAATTCCGGGCTTTACTGCTTCCCTCAACTGGTCCTTCTTTACATATTTGGGCCTCCCCATCTTTCGTAAATTGGCTTACAACAGAGATTGGGTCCCTCTGTTGGACAAATTTAAGGCCAAAATCCAAGCTTGGGGGTTTTCATGGCTAAACCTCGTTGGCAAAACCGTCCTCATCAAATCTGTTCTCTGTAGCCTCCCCTTTTCAATTCTCTGTAATTCTAGCTCCTTCATGCATCATAAAAAAAATGGAAGCCTTCATTCGCAAGTTCTTCTGGAAAGGGGGCAATCATAATGACAGGAAAATCCCTTTAGTAAGTTGGGAGAAAATATGCAAGCCTCAAAGCGAAGGAGGCCTTAACTTCAAGGATCTCAGCCTCCAAAACATAGCCATGGGAGCCAAGATCTTTTGGAGAGTCATTGGAACACATCCAGGCTGGGCGCAAAGAGCTCTTTGGAGGAAATACTTCAGGGGAAAGAGAAAGAGATGTTTGGATGCCCATCTACCCACCACAGGCTCGCAGCTGATCAAACTTTGCCAAAAAGAAGTCTCTTTAATCAGAGACAGAGCATATTGGATTCCAGGAAATGGTAAAGAATGCAAGATATGGGAAGTTAGCATTATGATGCATCCACCCTTATCGTCTCACAGTTCTCTACAATCACTGCGTTTGTGGTTGGACAACTTTGGCTGCAACACACTTTGGGACATTTCGCAGTGGGAAGGCAGAACATGGTTGCGCTGGAGACTCCCACCCATCCCTCCTGAGCTGTCTCAAGCTCGAGATTTTCTCCTTGCCTCGCTAAACGGGATGGCGCCTCTGCGTGTGGGTAAGAAGGACGCCCGAGGATGGGGAGCCGCCCCAGGGCTGTACACGGTGGCACAAGGCTACAAGAGTCTGCAGGAGCGACCTTACGTCCCCCCTAACCCAACTGTATGGAACAGGATCTGGAACTGTAAATCCATGCCCAAGGTCGACTCCTTTTGCTGGCTGTTATGCCACAGAGGGATTTTAACAGCTGACAGATTGCAGAAGAAAGGCTTTCATGGCCCCTCCCGTTGCCATTTATGCTGTGACAGTGAGGAGAACACTCAGCATATCATGTTGGACTGTAATTTTTCAAGAGAAATCTGGCAAGGACTTCTGAGTTTCTGGAAATCCGAATTCACTTTGCCCATGTCTATATCAGACCTCTTTGCAAATTGGCAGAATTACTACCCTGAAACTCTCCCAAAAAATGAAAGATTCATAGCAGCATGGCTCTCCCTGCCGAAATTCGCTTGCTGGCAGATCTGGCTCGAGCATAACAGAAGAGTCTTCAAGGAGGAAAGTCTCAACTCACAGGTCATCATCATTAAAACAAAATGTCTTTGGAAAGAAAGTCTTGGGGACTATCTGCCAGATCGGAATCTGAGTCAGTATGACTTAGATTGGGGTGCCTCGATGGGCCTCCATTTCTCAGGCGAAATTAGGTACCACAAGGCCATAAAAGACTGGCAATTCAGGGGGAAGGAGAACGAACTGTTAGATTTGCTTCTCAGGCAATCCAGATTTTCTTTGTTCTTCGACGGAGCAGCAAAAGGCAATCCTAGATTGGCTGGGGCAGGAGGAATTATAAAAAATAAAGAGGGCATAACAATGGAAAAGTTCGCTTGGGGAATAGGGCAGTCAACCAGCATGCAAGTTGAAGCCTTGGCACTTCTGTAAGGCCTTAAGCAAGCAAAGGCTACGGGTCTCTCAGAAGTCAGCATTATAGGATATTCTCAATCCATTATCAAAGTATTAGTAGAGGATTCCTCTCTTGTAGACATCAGCCTGGCAAGAATCATTTCAAGAATCAAAACCTTGATGAAATCCTTCGGGACTACAACTTTCCTCCATGTTTTGAGAGAAAACAATAAAGATGCTGATATGGAAGCCAACAAGGCAGTTCCTCTTTCCACTGGCTGCCTCTTGGCAGGCGAAATTGAGAGCTAGGATTCCATTCCATAACGATTATCATGTTTTTTCACATTTTGTTGAATCAATTTGTTTGTCTGTTTAAGATAGGGAAAATTACAGAGATAGAATCGATAGTCTTGAATAAAGCTCGCGGGTACCCAAGATTTGGGACCTCTGATCAGCTAGTGGAAGAAATTTTAAGGGCTATGCCTGACCAAATGTAACCGGTGAAAGGCATTTTGGCCAAAGTTTAATATAATCCCATACCCATTCTTGTTAAAATAAAAACAATCGAATTCCTCTCTTTGCAACTTACACTATTTTTATTGAGAGAGAGAGAGAGAGAGAGAGAGAGAGAGAGAGAGAGAGAGAGAGAGAGAGAGAGAGAGAGAGAGTTTTTTATTGATTACCTTTTGATCCATCGAATTCCTCTCTTTGCAACTTACACTATTTTTCACTTAAATTGCAAACAATCGTACCAAGTTCCTTCAAAATTTTGCTATGCACGAAAGGCATTAACCAATACACATCATTAACTGAAACTTTATATAAACAATCAAACATAATAATTTTTTATTAAAAATCAAAGAATTTGCCTTGTCTACTTGTTGGGATGAGTTCCCATCCTACTAATCGTAATAAGTTGTTTTCATTAAACTTTTATTGCCCATCTTTCATTAAATATAAGAAGAAGAAGAAAGAATCATGAAAGATAAACATTCCGATTTTTTTGTTGTTGCCAAAACCATATAATGATGCGCAAGATAACTTAGTACATACAAGTGCATTTTAAATATATATAAGCACCATTATAGGAATATCACTTACTCATTTTTTTTCAAATTGTTATATTCACATGGTGCTTTATAATGTGAAATATACACTAGATCCACTTTACTATATAATTTGCATTGTCGAATCCATGAAGAAATTTAAGACAATGTTTTTAGTTTTCCAATTAAGTCTATACATAAATGGTGTTAGTTGGTAGTTTATACACACCGATGCATGTTTACTGTAACATGTGCATTAATGACAGAACAAAAACATTTTTATTTTTTTGAAAATGACATGATCATTTTGGATCTAATGCAACCACGAGTTCAATCGCAACAAACACATAATGTTCCATATGCAACTAAAAACCTTATAAAATACTATAAAAAAACACTATAAAAATATGAAACTAAAGGTAACTATGAAACCCTTCTATTTTTTTGATAATGTCGTGATGATAATGCTGTGAAAAATATTTGAATCAAATAGTGGAATATTGAGATGATCAAGGGAATGAAGTGGCATACTTAAAAAAATATCTTTGTAGATTTGTATGTGACCCACGATGATCCCTCACAAATTTGACTATTCAAAATAATTTCCCTCTTCGAATTCTTTATTGGTAAATCCCTCTCGCAACATAAATATATTTTTTACATTTTTTTTAAAGGAACAAATATTCATTGCATTATATAAGGCTGGTTTGAAGGCCAAGGCCTTTCACAACATTTTTCAAAAAATTTGTTTCATCTTTCCATATTTCCACCCATGACCTTCAGTACATTCCCCTGAGCTATTCACTACAAAAATAAAAAGATAGGTACCATATATCCTTGAGAGGGCACCACTAATGACAATATATTTGCATGACATAACAAAATGATTATTTTAAAAAGATAACTATTTGTCCTCTAAGGCCTGGTCGCCTCGAGCAACATTTTCTTCCTTGTCAGCCTGTTTAAGAATAACTCCATCGCCTCCAGCTTCATACTGTATTTTGTTTTCCAACTGCTCCTCAATGCCATCAATTGCTAAATTGGATTTTGCTCCAACTGCACTTTCCTCCACTCTCGCTTGACTTCCCATACAAAATTCTAGCATCTTCTTGGCCAATAAACAATACACTTGAAATTTAAACCCAATCATACATTAAAACAGGGAAAGATACACAGTACTATGGTAAAATTCTCTTTATTAATTCTTCCATTGATTACAGACTCGACTCACCCTGCGCACTCAGTTGTAGAGGTCCGCGCACTCCGCTGCAGAGCCTTCTCCTACTCTACGTACCAAAGACACACTTTACACTTCAATTCAGTGTCTTAGACTTATCATGCTCCCATTCTATTCACTATCCTATACACTTAGAGCCTCACTCTATTTATACAATCCCATGGTCCGTGGACCATGGGTAGGTCTATCAAGTCGACATTACATTACAAAACTGAGGGCGGACAACCCTGTGACTCATTATAAGTTGACATTATAACTTCACACTTCGCACCCATAATTCGCGGAGCTTTTACAAAAGACTTGGTCAAAACTTGGGCTTTAAACCCCAAAACATGCCTTGGGGGATTCCATGCCCAATAGGCCCCCAACACAAACATCGTGACTCACCCTCGATTCACTATATTGGTGCGGAGATCTTCGCACGGAGTCCCTCCAACTCTGTCCGAACTACTGCAAGGTCCACAACGCACTAAGCGACTGCCTGTACAGTCTCTTGTACACGTTGTTCCGAGACTGCGGTGTCGGAACTGCTTCCTTGCATTTGTGCCTGTGTTCCCTGCATTTGTGCGAGCTTTCCTTCAATTTCTGTTGTGATGGTGAATGCCTCAATGATCCAAGACTGAATGCGTGCCTTCAGGACTGCTTCCTTATGCCGTGCTGCGTCCACCTGTTCTTTCAGCGCTTTGGCCTGTTGCATCCGTCGAATCCATGAAGAAATTTAAGGCAATGTTTTTAGTTTTATAATTAAATCTATACATAAATGGTGTTAATTGGTAGTTTAAACACACCAATGCATGTTTACTATAACATGTGCATTAATGACATAACAAAATCATTTTTATTTTTTTGAAAATGACATGATCATTTTGGATCTAATGCAACCACGAGTTCAATCACAATAGACACCCAATGTTCCATATGCAACTAAAAACCTTATAAAATACGATAATAAAACACTATAAAAATATGAAACTAAAGGTAATTATGAAACCCTTGTATTTTTTTGATAATGTCATGAAAAATATTTGAATCAAATAGTGGAATATTGAGATGATCAAGGGAATGAAGTGATATACTAAAAAATAATTCTTTGTAGATTTGTATGTGACCCACAATGATCCCTCAAAAATTTGACTTTTCAAAATAATTTTACCCCTTTGAAGTCTTTATTGGTAAATCCCTTTGGAAACATAAATATATTTTCTACATTTTTTTAAAGGAACAAATATTCATTGCATTATATCAGCCTGGTTTGAAGGCCAAGGCCTTTTACAACATTTAAAAAAAAAATTATTTCATCTGTCCATATTTCCACCCATGACCTTCAGTATATTCCCCTGAGCTATTCACTTCAAAAATAAAAAGATAGCTCCCATATATCCTCAAAAATAAAAAGATAGGTCCCATATATCCTCAAGAAGGCACCACTAATGACTATATATTTGCATAACATAACAAACTGATTATTTTAAAAAGATAACTATTTGTTCTCTGAGGCCTGGTCGCCTCGAGCAAAATTTTCTTCCTCGTGAGCCTGTTCAAGAATAACTCCATTGCCTCCAGCTTCATACTGTATTTTGTGTTCCAACTGCTCCTCGTTGCCATCATTTGCTAAATTGGATTTTGCTCCAACTGCGCTTTCCTCCACTCTCATCTGACTTCCCATACAAAATTCTAGCATCATCTTGGCCAATTGAAGGCGGTCCATTTTGATTTCCATAATCCCCATGCACCTTGTCACAAGCTCATTTTTCATCTTGGTTTCAGCCGTGATTATTTTTGCGTGGCACATAATCACGGAGAAAATAAATTTGAGCATGCTTGCCATTTGGGCAAGAACTAGACCAATATCTTCCTCAACTTCCCTCAAATTGCGCTCCATAGCCTCTAAAATGAGCATGAGATGATAACAAGTTCGACAAATAACTTGTCTAGTATCTCGCTCTTCACTGCCAGTCTCACCCATACACATTTTACATAATAATGTACCTTCCCCACTTGCCTTGGTTCCACTCCAAGCTGCATTAAAGGATGTTTGTAGCACCATCGCTAGGGTTGCTAAGGCCTTAGTGAGATGCAATGTAATCCCACTAAAATCGATGAAGGGAGTATCACCAAATTGAAATCTAACCTCGTAGAGTGATAGTAAGCAAAATTGCGCTGAGCTGCATTTAAACTTATCCTGTCTCCATCTGTCCATAATCCTTTGCAAGATATTTTTGCCTTCCCAGATGTCCTACATAGTGCAAATCTTCATGTCTACAAAGAGCCATTGCCACCTTGCATTTATGGTGAAGTCTCAATTTTCCAACAGGGAGTTTAATAGCATGTTCGACACCTTACTTGATAAATACTTTACCTCATCATAAGAGATTTTTTTCTAGATTATATGATCATCATGGAATTGATTTAATATTTTTTTTCCTTCATCTATAATTATTTCTCACTGATTTAATTGAACACCTTGATTAGCCGAGCATCTACTACCTCATTAAGGTTTCTTCTAGTGTGGAAGAAGTCAATTCATTCAATTTTTCCACCAATAACTTAATTCGTTGTAGAATGGGAGGAAGGGTTTGATCCCCATTTTTTCTGACATTTTACAATTTATTCAATGATTATTTTTGAATCTCCAAAAATTGACAATCGCCGAAGTCCTTTGGAAAAGGCCAGTTCCAACACCTACCACAATGCAAGACACTCTACCTGGTTGTTTGTTGCAATTCCTAAACCCCAGGGGAATCGAGTCTCTATTTCTTCGTCGAGGCAAAAGAGAACCCCTCTCGCTCCTAACTCCTTGATATTTTATACATATTGACAAAATAATGGAATAAGGATTATGGTTTCTTTTATAAACACACACACACACACACACAAATGAAAATCCCTTCTATTTTTATGAGAATGCACAAAAAAATGTTCTAATGAAATAGGGGAAATATTTAGATGATCAATAAAATAAAATTGCATACATGAAAATTTGTCTCTCTAGATTTCTATTCACCTATAATGATTCTTACAAATTCAACTCTTCAAAAAAATTATACTCTAAAGTATTTGCTGGTAAATTTCTCTTCTACACAAGTACCCCCCAAAATTTGGTAAAATAATGAATTAAGGGTCATGATTTTAATTTATAAACAAAAATTTCTGAAAAAAAAAATAATTTCAAGTTTCTTTTATTTTCTTTTAATTTGTTTTTTCCATGAGTTTGTTTTTTTTTTTTTTAATATTCACGAGTGAATATACATATTATTGTTCTGGAGGACTGTCCAAATTTTTCTGTGTTAGTCACTAGTTGTTAAAAAAGAAACTACATCAAACTGTTCAACATAATTTCCTTAGTATGTTGAATTTTCATAAAATAAATTGTTATTTCTATCCTTCTTCATGCGAAGCTACAAAGTGTGGACATAATATGCATTATATGGTTGTAAGTTGCTAGATAATTTGCTAGAAATACTTGTCTTGTGCTACCTAAGTGGCACAATTTCCTTTTTAATAACTCATTTGAAAATAACTTATAAAGAGCATCTTAAAAAGAAAGAAAACATGTTGTGTGTTGAGTAGTTGAAGTGTTAACCATGGATGACCATCTTGTCATGTTCCACTCCATCCATAAAATCAGGGACAACAAAAGTTCCTATAGGAAACCCAAGGGCTTTGTTTGAGAGTTTGTTGGCAATGCTATTGAGCTCGTGGAGAATGTGTGTAAAAGATAGCTATTCAAAGGAATAAAGAGTGTCTATGGTGTCCTGTAGAATCATTTGTAAATAGTTGTTTTCAATAGTGGTTTTATTGCTTTCCTAGTCAATAAAAATATTTGAGTCTCCCAGATTTTTTAGTGATTTAATTTTTTGACAGTAGCTACTTCCATAAGGGTGTGAAGGACTATGGATTTTGCTTGATTATTGGTGCCCTTTTCGAGGGCATATATAACTTGAACACATGATGAATGTGTGAGAAGAGAACCACTCCACTCCACAGCTTGACAAATTCCCTTGGGACGTGCAATCAAGGAATCCCCATCGAATGCTTGGAATGAGAGGAGGATAGTAACTCAATGTTTATGGGGCTTTAGTTCCACTTTCTATTCCTGGAATAGTTTTATAACTAGTCTTGTAGTGATCTCTGTATATATATTTCTAGAATTGAATATGCTTCTATTTCTAACCCAATATAAGCTATTTATAAGGATGCAAGGTAGTTCTCTGAAACATTTATTATCTTTATTTTTAAGTTAGGATTTAACATATTCCAATCCTATTGCTTTCCAGGAGCCTTTGATATCCATGTCATGGAGGGTGGATGATACTACCTGCCTTGTATAGGAGCAAGAGAGAAATAGGTGGGAGACATTCTCACTTGCTACTTTGCCTAAATGACACAGACTTGGCCCATTCCATCCCCTTTTATTGAGATTATCCCATGTGAGTAATTTGTTGGATAATGCTATCTACAGAGTTAATTTACTTTTTAGTGAGGAGTGTAATTTCCATAAAGGATCCCACCACCATATTTTGGGGTCTATGAATTATTGTTCAATGTGTACTTCATATCCTGATTTAGTTGTGAAGTCCCCATTGTCGGGGTCCTTTGAACATACTAGGTTTTGACACCTAATCTTTGGGATTATGACATCCATGTACATATTGTAAATAACAAAAAATAAAAGAAGTTTGAAGATGAAGAGACATTGGGAAATGAAACTCAATATTCTCCCTTGTTGAGAAATCTAGGGCATAACGAATAAGAGATTTATCTTCCAGTGATAACTACTTGTGAATGCTTTTTATATTAAGATCTTCTCTTTAGTTAGATTATTATTGTGTTCTTCTTCATTAAACAACTACCAATGCATAAAAATAAATAGACAAGAGACACAGGATGTAGGTGATCAACTAGGGCCAAAAACTCTCCAAGTTGAGAGGAAAACCCAAACGAATTCTTCTTCTTATAGAGACTTCAATTGGTGAATACTGATGAGGCTCATCAATAGGTACATCATAAGGGTCATAATGCCATCCTCCATCTTTAGAACTATCTCTTTCTTAGATTTATTTAGAATTTTTGTTATATTATGCTTAGTGAGAGGGGTAAAATATGTTTTGCTATGTCATATGGCCTAATATGGTTTAATTGCATGAAATGGAGTATTTTTGAGATGATTTCCATGTAGGAGCTCGAAGTAGACAACATGGAGAGATTCTAGGAGGTTGCCCACCACCTTAACTCCTTAAATCAACCAAGATCACCACACTCTCTCTCATCAACTCGAGGTCATTGGCAGCCAAGCAAGACGAGGTCATTGGCAGCCAAGCAAATGTAGTTAAGGAAGATCAAGATCCACCGTTCTAGAGTTATGGGAGACAAACGCTCCTATTTTCTAGGTATCTACTAGTAGCTACCCTCTTGTATAAATAAACGATGAGTTATGGGAGACAAACGTTCCTATTTTCTAGGTATCTACTAGTAGCTACCCTCTTGTATAAATAAACATGTAAAAGAGCTCATTAGAATTCGAACTTTGTTTTCAGCTAGGAAGCTATCGAGCTCAAGCACTTGATGCTGTTATATTTTACTAGTTATGTGATGTATTTGACATTGATGCAATGATAATGAGAAGTTTCTTATTGGTTAATCACTAAGTTAGTTCCAGAGGGCTGAGGCTCTTGGGTTTGGGCCCAACCCCATTGGCTTAGGTCCCTCTTATGTATTGGTATTTCTTTTTAGTTTAGAGTTCTTATTAGTTTTCTGCATTTCATTAGAAAATAACCCCTCAAAAATCTTATGATTGCAACCTCTATCTCATCTCTCCCATGGGAGAATGAATGAAAGGATCTACAATCAAATTCCAAAAATACTATGTTTATGATTTATTGGAAGAAGGTCTATGTTACTCATGTTGTTTTGAGTGTGAAAACTGTATCTTAGGAGTTGATTTATTGACTAGATCATAGTTTTTGGCATAGATTAGATGGCATTTAAATTCAACTCACCTTTTCCACTCTTAGTTGTTTCATTTTATCAATAATAACAGGATATATGCATGTGATGTTGCAGGGTTGTTTGGATATGTAGGTAAGGGGCCTTTCACCATCTCCATCTTGGACTTCCTCACCCTCTTTGATGAATCCCAAATTTTGTCTTCAAAGTTCTATTCTTGAGATCATTCCCGTACGTCACCATGAGCAACTCTCCTAGTGCAGAAAAAGCCTTCCAAAAGATCTGAGATTGGCTAGGGGTGTTGGCCACCTTTCATCCATATAACCTAATATCCATCCACCTTGCCATCCATTGAACCCATCATTCCTACCTCCTAAACCTTCTCGACAACATTCCTGTAGCATTACAAGCTTCCACAATACATGGCACCAGTAGTAACCTCATGTAGCATACCTATAGTAGTCTGTTTCACCACCTATAGTAACCTCATGTAGCATACCTATAGCAGTCTGCTTCACCACCTGTTTTGAACTTTGATTTAATTTGGAATTATTTTAGAAGTAGGTTGACCCCCAACTGTGGCTCCATGATCAATGGAAACACCTAGGCTACTCCAACTATCCTTTTCCTTCACTACAAAATAAAATAGCATTAGTTTCTTTACCACAGATTTAGCACGAATAGAGCATTGATTTATATGCAAGTGTGAGCTAGATAGATGATGCATGGAATATTAAGTTATGATTTGGTAGGTTATCTTCTTGTCTGCAAGTAGATTTGTTATCTAGATGGTTGATTGTAAGATAATGTAGTTCCCTTTCTGCAAGTAGTGTAGCTCTTATCTTTTCATGAATTGATTCAATAACATTTACAAGTTGAAGTTCAAAAAGAATTTTCCTTTTTATCATTAGAGCTAGCTTCTGAATTGCACCTTCATTAGTTATTTTTCCTTCTAATTTAGTAGGAAGAATGGTCTTGGAGCACTACTGATCAAATGCCCTAGTTGAGGGTGGCATGAGTAGAATCCCATCTATTGTGTATATAGCACTATCACCTTGAAGTTTGTACAAATCCCAAGTTGATAAATAGATTTGAGGAGCCCATGGGAGTTGCAACACTTTTGGTGCAATACTAGGGCTCACCACTTTTTGGCAGCGTTTTCGGGGAGGTGTCTAAGTAGATGTTATTTCTGCTTAAGCATTATTTTCTGTTTTGCATTCAATTTTGAAAAAATCACATAAAAGAAGAAAAAAAATTCTTTCATGCCTCGTAGGAATAGAGATACTCAAGGAAATTCTTACCAAACACCCCCACACCCTCAAACAATCAACCTTCACTTTTCTTCGGTGACTGTCAGCTCCCCCCTTTGACTACAAGGGAGTTAGAAGACCCTTTAGGTGAGTAACCTGAGATCTTTGAAGAACTTATTGGAAGAAGAAGAACCCATTTCACCTACCCAAACCATGGTTGAAAACATGAACACTGAGGTTTTCCCTATCATAGAGACTAATGGAGAGGCCATAATGAAGAAGATAAGCCCTACTGCCCTTCCACACTTCCATGGCTTAACCTCTAAGGATCCTGATACTTTTATGTTTGAATTTTTTGTTGTCTGTAAGACTATGACTATGCCTCTAATGACCAAAAGCTGAAGTTATTCCCATCTACCCTTAAGGATGAAGCCTTGCACTAGTTTATTGGTCTGCCTGGGGATAACATCACTACTTGGGCTCAAATGTAACAAGTCTTTAATAACAATTACAGGGACTACTATGGGTCCAAAGAAAACAAGGAATAAATCTTTAGAATTACTCTTGGGCCTGATGAATCCCTAGAGGATTATGAGGAGAGATTTCAACTCAGTTATAAGAGGGCTAGATGCACCCTTGATCCTAGATCATTCAAGCTAGTTCCTCTCTAAGGGATTAGGGAGGACATGCCAGAAACCCTTAACATGCTATCTGGGGGAGACATCTATCAATTATCCTATGATGACATCAAAACAATGTTCAAAAATCACTCTAGGGCTTCTAGGAAGAAGGGTAGGTCTAGTCAAGGCTTGGTCAGTTGCACTCCTTCCACAACATCCATCAAGAATGAGATTGGGAACATGTTGGAGGACTTTAAAATTGAAATGATACATACCTTTGCTTTGCAAATGGATAACATGTAGATCAAGAGGAGATAAGAGGAAGCAGAGAGCTCCCTAGCTATTTTTTGCCCTAAATTCACTAGAAGGCACCCCGAAATGAATGCCCATTAATGTCATAGAGGTCTACTCAGTCTACGAGGAAAACCATGCCACAGATAAATGCCCTTCTTTTCTTGGTTTAAAAGTTGTATACCAAGGGGGAAAAGGTGGGGTTGAGCAACTCTACTTTATAAATCAAAGGAGTCCTCAAGGATCTCAGCCATACTAGCAGGGCATACAAGGTGCATCTTACTCTTATTACCATCCAAAACAGAGTGCACCCTTGCCACCCTGGTACTCTTCCACTCATCCATCATGGTCTACACCTCCTTCTTGGCCTTATGCTCCTTAATATCCTCCCCAACTTGTCAATCAATAATTTTAGCCATATGTTTCTCAACCTCCTCAATGGAATAACCCATCACAAGGGTGAAGGCCTCAACTCAACCAACCTCCTGCTTTACTTCCTCCACTTCTACCTCAACGACAACTCACTCATCCTACTCCACCTAAGAAACCTCATATGCCTTCTCAACCCAATATGAACCCAAATAACAAGTAAGCACAATAGGTCTACAGTGGGGAGACATCTTACCTTACCTATGCTATGGAGATCCAAGAAATCAACCTTAGGTCTGGAATAGTGCTTCCAGATAACCAATCTCCATCTCCACCTAAAGAACTTGAAGAGGAAAAGGAAGAGTACCCCTAAAGTAAATCCACCACCTTTTCTTGATAGATTGATTCGTCTTAGCCAGCACACCTTAGAAGAGACTAAACTTCTAGGAGAATTGAAGAATATGTGTGTTAAAATACCCCTCCTCCAAGTTATTAAGTATGTTCCCATATATAATAAGCTTATCAAGGAGAAATGTTTCAAACACCCTGGGAGGAGAAAAAAGAGATGCCCCCACCATCAGTTATTGGTTAATTATTTGGTTTGATGTTGGGGAGAGTGATTTGTCTAAAATATTTAGACCCTGGAAGTCTAGTAGTAGATGTGCACATCAATGCAATCATTGCCCCTCATACCCTGATTGATCTTGGGGATGCCATCAATGTGATGACTAAAGAAACCATGCTAAAACTAAACCTCCAAGGAGCCTTGAGAAAGACCACTACAATGCTGCAACTTGCAGATAGTTCCACAGTGGCTCTTGAGGGAGTTGTTGAGGATGTAATGTTCTCCATTGACTCCTGGGAGTATCCTAC
The DNA here is from genome assembly GCA_000404065.3 of Pinus taeda. Lineage (NCBI taxonomy): Eukaryota > Viridiplantae > Streptophyta > Pinopsida > Pinales > Pinaceae > Pinus > Pinus taeda. Next base: position 79,717 of record APFE030318764.1, on the reverse strand, counting down.
TGACTTCTTGGTTCTCCAACCCAAAATCAAATTCAATGGTTATCCTCTCATCTTAGGAAGACCATGGTTAGCCACTGTTGATGCTTACATTAGTTGGAGGGTCGGGAACAAGACCATTAAGAATGGGCATTCTTTTAAACAATTGGTTTTGTAACCTCCTGCTCAACCATCCATTGAGTATGAATTAGCCTTGTGGAAATAAGAGGAGGAGGAAGATGAAGTGTATCATACAACATACCATCTAATCTGTACCATAGATGATGTTATAGGAGGGGGGAAACCTGATGAAGATGACCTCATTGACTAGATCCTCCAGAACCAACCCCCAATACCATGCCTCTCGATGAGCTTGTGAAAGAGTTAAGAGTAGTCCTTTGATTGAATTATGCATAGTTGACCCAATTTCTTCCCATGTCAAATTCGTAGAATTTGGTCCATCTAGAACCTTGAAGATTAACCCCTCTTCTCGGCCAACCAAGAAGAGAAGTTATGCAAGATGCTGAGAGAACACTTAGATGCCTTTGCTTGGAACTATAAAGAAATGAAGGGGGCACATCCCTTAGTTTGTACTCATCACATCTACATCAAGGAGGGATGCAAACTTGTGCACCAAACTTAAAGGAGAATGAACCCAAACCTCAAGGACACAGTAAAGGAAGAATTGCAAAAGTTGTTGGATGCATGGTTCATATAACCCATCTCAAATAATGAGTGGGTGTCTCCTCTTGCTCTAGTCCCAAAGAATAATGGGAGGTGGAGGAATTGTGTGGATTACAAAGAATTGAGCAAAGCCACTGAGAAGGAACATTTATCTTTGCCTTTCATTGATCAAATTTTAGATGGTATTATAGGGAAGAAGATCTTCTCTTTCTTGGATGGATTCAGTGGTTACAATCAAATCTAGATCAACCCTGAGGGTCAAGACAAAACTACATTCACATGTCCTTGGGGTACCTTTTCTTATAGGGTCCTCCCTTTCGATCTATGCAATGCCCCTGCCACGTTTCAAACAGAAGTTTTGAGCATCTTTGTTAAGCTTGTCCATGATTATGCGTAGATCTACATGGATGATTTCACTCCCTATGGGTGTGACTTCGTGGAGACGTTCTCTAATTTGGGAAAAGTCCTGAGGAAATGCATTGAAACGAACCTCTCTATTAGTCTTGATAAATGTGTATTCTTCATGAATGTAGGGACTATCCTTGGCCATTTAATATCTTAGGAGGGAATACAAGTGGACCCAACAAGATTTCCATCATCAAAAGGGTCCCTACTCCTCAAAAGCAGAGGGATTTTAAGAGTTTATTGGGCTTAATTGGACATTATAGGAGGTTTATCAAGGAGTTTAGTAAAGTGGCTTCACCATTTTTCGGATTTCTGGCCAAGGACTCAGAATTTTGTTGGAGAAATAGCTGCCAAGAGGCCCATGAGATTTTGAAAGAGAAATTAACCACTGCACCCATACTTCGGGGTGTAAATTGGGCTCTGCCTCTCCATATCCATGCTGATGCATCCGAAAAATATGTGGGGACAGTCTTGGGACAAATAGATGATAATTTACCTATGCCATTTATTTCATTAGTGAAAATTTGTCTAAGGCTGAATTGAACTACACTGTAACTAAGAAAGAACTCTTAGTTGTTGTACACTCCTTAAACAAATTTAGACACTACATCATTGGATACCAAACTTTTGTGCATACTGACCATGCAACTATTAAATATTTGATGAATAATCCTAATGTTAATGATGGAATCATTAGATGGTTGTTATTGTTACAATAATTTGATTTTACTATCATTGACAAGTGAGGAAACAAAAATGTAGTTGCAGATTTTTTTTCTAGACTTGCTTTGCTTGCAGGTGATGAAGGGATGGTAGATGATCAACTTCCATATGAGAACCTATTTTCTATGTCATTTCTCTCACATGGTTTTATGACATATCCAACTACCTAGTTGTTACAACATTTCCTCCAGCTATGTCATCTAGGAATACAAGCAAAATTGTAAGTAAAAGCTCCCATTTCACTTGGATTGTGGGCAATCTCTTCAAACTGGGACTGGATTAGATCTTAAGGAGATGTTTTAGGGAAGAGGAAGTCTTTGAAATCCTATCGGCTTGCCATGATGGGCCCTATGAAGGTCATTTTGCTGCCAAGAGAACAACTTTCACAGATCTACAAGCTGACTATTATTGTCCCACTCTCCACCAAGATGCAAGAAGGTATACCAGAAGATGTGATAAGTGCTAGAGGATGGGAAAACCCAAACCTAGGGATGAAATGCCTCTACAAATTCAGGTGGCCTTGGAGCCATTTGACAAGTGGGGCATCGATTTCATTGGTCCAATTGATCCACCATTAGGGTAGAAAAAGTACATCATTGTGTGCATTGATTACTTGAAAAAGTGGGCTGAGACAAAGGATGTCAAGGAAGAAGCAAAGGAGAAAGTGGTTGAGTTCTTAAGAGAAAATATCTTCTACAAATTTGGGTACCCCAGGGAGATAGTAATTGATCATGAAGTTCAATTCACATCACATCTGATTAAGAATCTTCTAAGGCAACATCATATCAAACACAAAACATCTACCACCTATCACCCTCATGAAAATGGGCAAGTAGAGGTTACAAATAGGGCATTGGAGAGCATCCTCACTAAAGTTGTGAGCAGCGATAGGAGACATTGGGCAGACAACTTAGTGGAGGCCACTTGGGTCTATAAAACCACTTGGAAGACAACTACTGGGTTCACTCTGATGTCACCAACGCACAACAAGGGAGGATGCTCCAATTGAATGGCTTGGATGAGTTCAGAATGCAAACCCTTCTACACACTGAAGTTATACAATTGCAAAGGAAGGTTTGGCATGATAGGCATATCAAGGACAAGGTTTTTCAAGAAGGGTATTAGGCATTATTATATCATTCTAGGTTCAAGGATTTCAAAGTAAAACTGATGACAAGATGGTTAGGCCCATACCTGATAGAAAAATGTCATGACAATGGCGTTGTTCAAATCAGGACCATTGATGAGGAAGGGATTCCCTTGCTTGTCAATGGCTATAGGCTGAAGGTATACAAAAAACCTATGTCTAAGGAAGAATTCATCAGTGAAATTAGCAGAGATGTCAATGTGATTGGAAGTGTCAACTTCCAGTCCACAACATTTCTAGATATTTTTGAAAAAAAGAGAAAAAAAGAAAATAAAAGGCCTGGATGAAAACCTTTATGAGGCATCTGAGGTCAACTCCTGGCTTGAAAACCTCTTTGAGGCATCCCAGGAGTGAAAAAAAGAGAAGAAGAATAATAAAGATCCATATGTGAAAACCTCTCTTGAGGCAACTAGGGTAGGCATATCGGTTGAAAACCTCCTTTGAGGCAGCCTGTGTGTCTAAAAAAAAAAAAAACACAAGAAATGGATCTACAACATGTCTGCTAACTTTTTTGTCATTTTGAAGGATTAAAGACAGTGGCAGATTCCATGGCTACAAGGCCAAAATTCTCAAGATTCCCTTAACTCATCTATCTGCTTCATATCCATCATCCATACTCATGTGATCACCCCTCTCCACCATCCCATTAGCCTAAAATTCAATTTTCACCCCCTCTTTGGACTGCTACAGGGAGGACCTATAAATGTTATAGGAAGGTCTTGTAGTGCTATAGGAGGGTTCTAAAAAGCTACAGGAGGGAGATCCGAGGAAAAGGACAACCCAATATTATCTTGAAAATAATGAATAAGGTTCCCCCACCATGTTCCACCATCCATCCCATTTCATAAAAAAAAAAAAAAAATCCTCCACTTTGTCTTACCCCTGTTAATTTTTTTTTTGGAGAAAAACATAGAAGACATCATCTTCATTTCTACAAATCTAAATTACTCCCTCAAATTCCTAGCATTGTCATCAATAATTGTTACATCCTCTCTCACCACCCCCATGTAGCTTGAAGACTGAGAGGAAAAGGAGAGGACTGTTAGAGGAAGAAAACTTCCTCATGTAGTAGCCTGTGCACACATCACAGAAAGCAATAATCTTGTTTTTTTCTCATTAGTATGGGGGTGATGGAAACTTATGAGACCACTCTAAAGTAGTCATATCACTCCTAGAAGGACTCTCCACCAGTAGTAGCATCTTGGACATGAACAAGGTACCTGCACACACAACAAACACAACAATCAAATTTCATGAGGAGCAATGAAGAAATACACAGGAAATAAACACAAGAAGTCAACTCCCTTGAAGAATAATGTGGTCTAGCTCCAACATGAAAATCCTTGCATTAGTCTGATCATGAGGTAGGCAGAAGTATGACAAAATCTCACCTCCTCTCTATGTGTGAATAATGAAAACATGTAAATGTAGAGAGGATATGTTTTAATAAGCTAGAGGTGGCCAGTTAACATGGCCAACCTCGACTAGTAAACTAAAAGTGATGGTAAGCACTCATGCAATGTGGAGATGTCACATCAGTTAAGTTGGGATCATGGATAGTGGGTGGAGTTTACAATGAAAGAGGGAATAATTACTCCAAGTGGGGACAACGTTCCAAAAGAGGAAACCCCGTGCGACTGCAAGGTCACCACAACACTCCAAGCCTAAGCCGAAAATGGCATATTATGTATTAGGGCTCGAATTATTTTTCATAATCGTTCATTTCAAAAATAGTTAAGGAGAGGACGAGCTTAGGGTTCCATTGAGGAGTTCTGAACCTTGTTCTACAATTGCTATAGGAAGGAGCTACAGGAAAGCCTGCAACTACTACAAGAGGGTCGAGAAACTGTTACAGGAAGACTGAAAGGGTGAAGGAAAACTACAAAGGTTCGAATTGGTCTCCCAATTATTACCTTCATCCCAGATCACTTGATAAAAAGTAAGTACCACCATATCCTTCATGCTAGATCACTTGATAATAAGTAAGTACCACCATATCCTTCATCCATCCATAAGATTGTATGCAAATTGAACTTCAAATTCTACAAGCACTGGTAGTCTAATTATGAAATAAAAATGTCTTTTCAGGAAGTAGAGTAAGGGGAATGTAGGAAATTATCATCAACAAGGAATTTTAACTCACTGATGCCACTGAATTATACACTAAAGCTATTAAGAGAATTATCTCTCCCTCACTTAGCTAAAAACATAAGAGAAGAGATGGGGGGAGGATTTAACAGAAGGGAGTCCTCAGATACCAAAAGAATCCACCTACACCATCCTGTGCTAAACATTTTTAGAAGACACTAGTGGCTAGGATTCTTCGAGCTGTTGAAAGGGTATGATGATGACATTTCCTTTGAATTTTCCATGGCCCTGAACTCACAAACATAGGACAATGACACCATTGTGGTGAGGGGGTTAGCTATCACACTCATCCCTAAAATAATTAGCAGAGTGAAAGCCCTACCTCTAGGGATCAAAATAGAACAAAGAAGACAAAGCCACCAGTGTCACTACTAAAAAGAATTTCTTCACTGCCATTGAAAATCTTTTCAAGGATAATAATGGAGTTAAGAGGGAAAGCGTACCTTATCCTTGGGATGAGGTGGCCTATCATATTCTGAAATACATCTCTTGTGATGGAATGTTGAGTGTGGTCTCTGCCTACCACTTTAGATTACTTCATGAACTCAAATTTGAGGCAAAAATTCCTCTTTCTCAAAGGCTTAGTGTGCCATACTTCCTCCGACAGTCCATCAAGGACATGATTCAAAAAGTGAGAGAGAGAAAACACAAACCCCTAGGCCACCATGGCTTCATTAAACTGATAGTGGTGTATGCCTTGAACAAATTGAGAAGCCATGTCCTTTGGTCCAAATTCATAGACATGGATAGAGAAGCCTTCATTGACACACAAACCCTCACACTAGGTGAGACCCCAACCTCTAGTATTGGAGGAAGAGAGGGAAAAACAAAGGAAGAAGAAGAAGGGGCAAGGATAAAAGAGGAAGAAATAGTAGGGTCAGAAGAAGAGGAAAGAGAAATAGATGCAGAAAGGATAGTGGAAGAACTAGAGGTAGAGGCAGGAAAATAACAAGATGAAGGGGAAGAGGGGGAGAAATAGGAAAAATCAAGTCCTAAGAAGACTACTGAGCCCAGATAAATAGAGATATCCACAAAGCAAGCAAGTTTGTCTCCAGGACCCACTGAACAAGAGGTAGATGAAAATTTAGCTACCTTGAGCACCCCAGTCAAACCTAAAAGGAAGAGACAAAGGCAATCCCCCTATATTTTAAGACCAAGAAAAGCACCAGGATCAAGTAAGGGAGGCCACAAACTCCCACAAAGGCCCATATCACAATTGAAGAATCCCCAAGCAATAAAGAGGAGGTGGGACCCACTGAAAGAAAAATCGAAGCAGTCACCTCTCCAAAACCCATCACAAAGACTCCTATAGCATATGTAAGGAGGTCCATGACCAGATCAACCTCCTTCAAACAACCTAAGACACCAACCACCCTCCAACAAGAAGAAAAGGGGAAGCTACATGAAAATCAGAGTATGCTACAGGAAAAACAGAGTGTGCTACAGGAGGGGCAAAGGGTGCTATAGGAGCGACAAAATGAGCAATAAGATGGGCAGAATGTGACATAACAGCTAAAGGAGGTAGCATCCTCCCCAAATATTTTTGAGAAGGACTTCCGAGAGCTCCAGGAGCCTAGTCCACAACCTAGCCTAAGCTCCTATTATAAATTCATTGAAGGAGGGAGAATTATTCCCCAAAAATTTGCAGTCCCACTTTTCTAAGAGCTAGAATCATAAAGAGGAAGAACCCACAATTGGATGTAAATCACTAAGTCTAAGAAGGTGGAAGATGTGGACCTCATGGAAGAAAAGGTCCTTGAAATTGGAAAATAAATAAGTGATATGAGAGAGAGGGAGTCCAAAATGAAGGAGAAACTACATGCAGAAAATTGGTGGTTGAGGGAGAAGCTGCAGGAGAAGGAAACCCAACTTTTCACAATGGAAAGCCTCTCCATGGAGGCATTACAATGTAGATAACCATCCAAGTCTTTTGCACTCTTTCTCAAAGAGCAGTGGTTGCAATTCCAAATCAAAACCTTAGTACAACATGGGTCTATGCCATTTCAAGATTACAAACAGTTCATTGAATTTTGCAACCAAACTAGCATGGAGGACAAAGCGAAATTGGCTGAGTTTTATATTCATAACCTAACTTTGACTTATATAAATATTTGGGATCCCAATGCAAAATTTGGGGATACGATCTGATGCCCTTAGCATCCTAGATGGCTCATGAGGAGGCAAGAGCTGAGGAAGTAAAGGGAGTCATGGAAAAGGAAGAAAATGAACCATTATATATCAGGGCAGAGCTAATGAGCCCAATAGATGTCATTAGCAATCATAGCATCATCTCTAATGATGCTAACCTAGCACCCAAATACCTTTCCACCTAGGAACAAGCCATCTCACATTTTGAAGACACAATCAAGTTGTTGGGAACAGAAAGCCAACAAGCCCACGAGAGGAGATGGAATGCCTTACCCCATAGTCTCTAGATCAAAGAATATCACTCTCCTGAAAGGCTAAGGAATGCATTGGATAGGACACCCCTGTACAAAAGAATCATGCAAATAATAAAAGTCAATTGGATAGGACTCAAGCTCAGTCCACCCTTGCTGCTAGGCCTACAATAAGGAAGAAATGAAGCAGAGGAGGAGAATGAGTGGACAAAGATAGAAAAGAATGCAGGCTTTTGTCCCCAAGAAGGCACACCATTTTAGGAACCTTGCGATGTCAGCGAGGCCACCAGGGCCATGAAATAAATGGACATAGATGACTGAGTTTCTCAGAGGATGAGCAACAATTTCAGTAGGATGGTGAGGATGAGGTTCATCAATAGGTACATGATAATGGTCATAATTCCATCCTCCAGCTTAAGAATGATCTCCTTCTCACATTTATTTACAATTTTTATTATATTATGCTTAGTAAGAGGGGTCAAAGATGTTTTGCTATGTCATGTGGCCTAATATGGTTTAATTGCAGGAAATGGAGCACTTTTTAGATGATTTCCACGTAGGAGCTCAGTGTAGACGACAAGGAGAGATTCTAGGAGGTTGTCCACCTTCTTAACTCCTTCAATCAACCAAGATCACCACACTCTCTCTCATCAGCTCGAGGTCATTGGCAACCTAGAAAGTGTAGTTAAGGAAGATCAAGATTCACCCTTCTCGGGTTATGGGAGATAAACATTCCCATTTTCTAGGGAGCCGCTAGTAGCTATCCTCTTGTATAAATAAATACGTAAAAGATCTCATTAGGATTCAAACTTTGTTTTCAGCTAGGAAGCTATTGAGTTCAAGCACTTGACACTGTTATTTTTGACTTGTTATGTGATGCATTTGACATTGATGCAATGATAACGAGAAGTTTCTTATTGGTTCACCATTGAGTTAGTTCCAGAGGGCTAAGGCCCTTAGGTTTGGGCCCAACCCCAATGGCTTAAGTCCCTCTAATGTATTGCCATTTATTTTTACTTTAGAGTGCTTATTAGTTTTCTACATTTCATTAGAAAATAACCCCTCAAAAATCTTGTGATTGCAACCTCTATCTCATCTATCCCATGGGAGCATGAATGGAAGGATCTACAATCACAGTCCAAAAATACTATGTTTTGTTGTGTTGTGTTATTCTTTCCACGACTAGCCCACGTAGTGAACCGGGAAGTTTGAGGGGGGCGGGTAGCCCCCCTCTACAGGGTCCGGGGCAACGCCCTGAGAATTTTTTTTTTGGACCCTATATTAGGTTGGCCGGACCTACCTATGGTTTTGTGCATGATTTTTGCACATGGTTTTGGATGCGATGGTTTTCGGTCCATGGTATTGAATGCTTCGACATGTATAAATATGTATTGTAACATTGAAAGGAACATAATGAAAAAATCAAGCTAGTAGTCCCGGTTTTGGGATCCAGGGGAAAATATCTGTGTATATGTGTTTTATGTGTTATGCTCTCGCATTGTTTATTTTCT